>VXAL01014933.1:221851-261067 GCA_013399475.1 Chauna torquata | reverse complement strand
TTTTTTTTTTTTAAGTACTAGAACTGAAATGAAATGTTCCCAATAAGGTTCATCTCCATCAGAACAGAATGTTTCATATTTTTGGAGGCTGAAATGACTCCATTAACAATATTTTATGCAGATCGGTTATTCTTAAAATATCAGAACTGGAAGAAAGTACTTGGCATTGATCAAAAATAGTGCACTGAATAACCACAAATTATGTTTTTAGAAGACTTTGTTTGGAAGAAAAATCTAAAATGATTTCCTTTCCACCTCTAAAAAAACTAATTTGAAAGGGTAGAACTCAAATAGTGTTTAACATTGCCTCTGCTCCACTGCATGAAGCATTTAACTTGAAGCAGATACATCTTCATTTTTATATGTCACCCACTGCTTTAACATATTGGTAAGAAAAACAAAACAAAACAAAACCTTGTATTATAAGCATTTCTGTTGAAATGTTATTAACAAAACTGCGCCTGAAGATCATAGATGCCATTGATACATCAGGCTATGGGAGCCACCTCAGGAGGCAGAATGATGATTCTCAAAATTCTTGCAGGGAAGAGTTTCTCAGTTTCCTTCTCAGAAGCAAATATATCCGTTTAGTTTTCTCCTTTGTGGTGTCCTGTTTAATCTACCAGATTTCTGCATAGTCCTTTTTTCTAATATATATGTATTGCATCAGATTCCCAGTGTCCTCTGCCCTGCCCTGCTTGGCAATTCCCCGAGGATCAGCCTGGTTTTCCTCTGTACATACAGTATTCCCCAGGGTTTCTAATTCACATTCTCCTTGGTGAAAGCCCTGCAGTGCTCAAGTGAGAGAGCTCAGACGGCTCCTGAACTCCATGTTTGACAGACTCCAAAGACTCATTTCATCAGCCGTTAATCTCCCTCAGTCCTCTAAGCTTTATCTGTTAAGACTGAAGCAAGCAGTGCAGCTTTGCTGTACTTCAAACTTGTCATTAGTTTTCATAATTTTTCTCAAAAGAACATAAGACTAAATCAATCTCCCACCCCTAATATGCTGATAATTGTTTTGAAATATTTGAAGCTTCTCTTCTCAATGCTTCACTGAAATAACCATCTTTTCTCTCCTGGTGTTTTCCAGATTCTTATTTTGGTGTTTGCTTTTCCCCTATCCATCTTTCCCAGGTTGCTCAGTTGTCTCTTGGCCAAAGGCTCTCCTTTCTACTCCCACTTCCCACCCTGGGAAGTGCTTCAAAAATTCCTTTTTGTAGTTAGATTTCACCATCTGTATTTTCATACATCATGTCAGGCTCCAGGATCTTTGGGTACCTACTGACCAGAATAGGTGTCTAATACTATGACCACAAGGCAAATATCCTGTCAGCATGAAATTCCTGCATCAAATCCTGCAAAATTAGAAATGTTTTCCCATGGTTCAGAGATACCGAGTCCATCCAGAGGCCACACTTCTAGCAGGTCTAGACCCTTAGGAGACACCAAATTAAAACAGAATATATTTAAAACTAAATTAAAAATTTGGAAACACATTGCTCTAACCTGCAAAAAAACAGGAGCCTTCTCTGCTTCCAAAATCTGCTAAACCACCCTGCTATTATTTATATTTAACTTATGCTCAACATTTGTTTGCTGTTGTATGTATCTAGATTACAACTCAACTCACTACATTCATCCAGAGGTGTTAAACCATATCTGCTTTAGTGTTAAGAGGAGCTCTCACAGAATTAAGCTGGTTTGACTGACCTACAGGATTGAAAATAGCCTCTAGACAATCCCTAATGTCATTGCAGCAAGCATTCACTGTAACTGGACCAGAGTTTGCCTCTGATATTTATTTTTCCCTGATGTGAATAACTGTGCAAGATGGGGAGCTAAGTCCCATGGCACTGTATCCCTGATACAATGACATATTGAACTCTCACACGAAGTAATAAGAACTGAAATCGTTCAGCACCTGAGATATGCAGGCCCCAGATCTCTCTGTAGCACCCGTCTGCCTATAGAGATCAAGGCAAACAGAAAGCAACAAGATACTTAACAGAGGAATCTCTGCATCCCATTGCATACTAATTAGACACTAGACATAGATACATCAGGGAAGCAGAAGGAGGAAGAAGGGGAAAAAAAATCTCTTGGCAAGACAACGTTGCATTTCAATCTTTCACCTTCACTGGGTAATGGGATGTGATGGAACATTAAAACAAACAAACAGCTTTTGGTGTTTACAAGAAATGTTTAAATGGGAGATCACGAGCCAGAGGTGCTCCACAGAACATCTGGAGTACTGGAAAACAATGCGATTACGCAGATGAGTCACATTCATTAGGCTATAAAATCTCCAGTAATGAATGTACGAAAGGGACTTTCATGTAGATTGTCATCCATAGTCAAAAAAAAAAAAAAAAAAGATAATAAACTTGGCAGTTGCTTCCCTGCCCTCCCTCTTTTCCTCCTCCCCTTTGTAATGAGGTTCCCAGTGTAATTACAAAGCTTCGATCTTGCAGTGCAAAGCCTGTGTCTCAGGCGCAGGCACAGATCTACATGTGGGCTTTGGCTGGGGAAAAAGGTAAGCGGGGACATGAGCATGAATGCAGCACTGCCTGACAGTCATTGGAACAAGATGTTCAGCGCATTCATCTTCCCCAAATACCCAGCACCCGCAGTGGCATTGGGTACATCTTGTCCATTCTCCCCTCTCCAGAGGGAAGGAAGGATTGATTGCCCCAGACGCTACTAACCCCATGGACCTGGCTCTATTGACTCACCCTGCCTGCAGGACAGCCACTCCATGCACTGAGGTAAAGAGACGGCTGAAGAGGAGACGTAAGGAAAACACCTTAACGTCAATCACCTGAACATTTCCTGGCACACACACAACCCTGGATGCTCTTCTGGCCGCATCTTAGACTTGAAGAACCATGACATTTAAAAGGGCAGTTTGGAAGAACAGAGCTCCAATGTGCTCAGCCTCAGCTACGTGCATTTTTGTCAAGATGATCCAAGGGAATGCTTGGAGCTTAAGGCAGCCTGTTCCTACAGAGAAAAGAGTAAGCATCAGCATGAAGTTTTATAACATGGTTCGCAGGTGAAGCCAAATTTGAAAGTGATCTCACTGACAGTGAAATGTCTCTTAGGCAGCAAAAGACACACCTGAAGGGACATCTAGGGACACCTGTAGAGTGGCAAGGTAAGAGAGGACAATAATTGGTAGTTCATCATTTTTTTTGAAACAAACAGAAGGTGAAAATGAACTGAAAGGATATTTTCTTCACACAGTGTGTGGTTCAGCTGTGGAACTTCTTGCCACAGGACACTGTGAGTGCTGCAAGTTTGTACAGGTTCAAGGGGAGGCTGGGTGGAAAACGAATCTGATGACAGCTATTGGGTACGAAGAACCTACATCTAGCCTAGAATGACCCAGAGCAGCAAATTACCAGCAACAAGAAGAGTCCCTGGGGAAGCAGCACTACCAGATTGCTCCTTTCTGATAGTACCCAGCAGGACTAAATGAGAGATGACAGTGCGCTGCATAGGCCAATCGAGGCTGATGTCCTTGTGTGCCTGTATTTCATCTTCAGTGACTTGTAAGACCTGAATAGGCATCACGTGTGAAAACTGGACTCTGTCACGAAGTATTTCCACACAAAACACCGGTCAGAAATTTCAGCCATGGAAATACTATTCTAGCAGCTGGAAGAGAACAGATTCGCTTAACCTATTCTAACAACCTTAGTGAGACTTCTTTGAAGAGGTTCCCTAAATGTCTTGGCTGCCTCCTTTCAAGCTTGGCCCCAGATGTGTCTCTCTAGCAAGTTGGTGATGGCGGAATTTTTCCCAAAGCAAGGTTAGCAATAGCTTTGACAGATGTTTCAGGATCTTTTATCACATTGGAATTATTGGATGTTGTCAGCTAAAGTGAATAGCATCCCAGCCCCCCATTTTAGGTCTTTTTTGAGCACAGATGTTTTAAAATAACTTTCTTGTGGGTTTTATCCATTCCAGCTGCCTGTATAACATTGCGTAGCTTCTCTGAAGTCCTCATTACTCAGAGGATTTTTTTTTCTAAGGGTCTATTTGTAGAACTGGCACCTTTTTTTTCATTTCTAGTAGATCTATTTCCCTCTGGACCTTGTCTGTCTAGGGAGATCTCATTCAAGGACAATTGGGCTTCAAATTGGGAAATCAGACTGCTAAATCCCTTAGTTATCTTTGAAAATCCCATCCTTGAGGCTTAAGTCAGATGAGAACTTCATCTGCTTTCTGTAATTTGTTGGTTTTCAACTCCATTTCTGGAAGGATTTTTTTCCTTCTGGGCAGAGGACTGTGACCTTCATTTAGAAATGAAATCAGTGCCACAGAATAAACAATAATTACATTTCCATAGGAAAATATATTTTCTATTTTGTTTCTGACTGAGGGTTAAATAATTAAATCATCGCAATTTCTTTATTTACTTTGCTATTTGAGGGCACACACAGTTACCTGTGGTGTGTACATTTCACTCACGTCACATATTGTATTTGCTCATTGTTGGCTCTGTGTCTGGAGTGGCATTTTGGGAACTGCGAACTTGGGGCTCTTCCTTCAGCTTTGTGCCCCAGTGGCCACATTGCACTTTGCTGCTTTGCTTCTCCCCAGTTCAGCCTCCTTATCTATAAAACACTGAGGCACAGTTAGCATGCATTAATTAATATTTATAAAGTGCCTTGACATCTTCACGTAAGTACAAAGCCTTACGATAAGAGAGAGAATGCAAATGTCACGTATGTTACTTGTACATAAAGGCTTGAGAGATCTGTCAGCGGCAGGTCTGCAATTCCCGGCAGTGCCGCGTGATGTGTCAGGGCTCAGAGCAGAGATGCTGCGGTGCAGATCTCCAGCCAAGCCCTGCAGGCTGGGTGTGGGTGGCTGCAAAGCTTCCATCCTGCATCCGCACAGGAAGATAGTATGGAATAAAGTGAAGCCGTCTCCAGAAGAAGCCGTCTCATTTTTAAATGAGGGCAAATCAAGGCACAGGGCAATTTAAGGGTGGGGTGCGTTGTAAAGCGGTTGGTCTGTGCTGTGAGCTGAGCATTTCTGAGATTATAGGAGTGAGAAGTAGTGTCTTTCAATGCAAATAAGAATGAAAAGGTGATCCTGCTTGTGAACAGGGGAGGAGAATGGGTCAGACTGTTTCAGAACCAGATATTTCTTTTGCTGTTCTCATGGCTGTTCACTACAATCTCAAACTGGGGGAAAAAAAAAACAAACACGTTTTCGTTCATGAAGTACCTAACTGGGACACTTTTGTCAATTTCAGAATGTTTTGGAAAGTTATATTTTTAGTATTGGTAAACTGAAAAACTTGTCAAAATAGAGCTTTTCTAGGGGGCGGGGTGGGGGCGGGGGAGAAATTCCTGTGTAAACAAATCTGAATGCTCTCGGCTTAGCTGTTACCCGCATATATTCATTCAGCCCTGATATAATGCTGTCTTTCCCAAAATCCCTACACCTCCTGCTATCCCTGCTGAGTATTGACACATCCATTACAGAATTACATTTAGAATCATTATGTAGCTCCCTTCACACATGTGCATATCCAAAATGAATCAGGAGTCTCTCTTGTTCAGGAGATCCTGGCTGTGTGTGTGCATCTCTTTCCTGCCAAGCAGTAAGCAGAAGTTCCCAAACCACCTGGACTTTTGGCTACCACTATGCAATGGCCCATTGGCTTCAGCCCACAGGGAGAGATCCTGGGGCTTGATTACCAGAAGGGTTTTTCTTAAATGAGAGTGTCAGAAGGGGGTACCAAGGAGAAAGCCTCCAGCCCTGCAGGGCAGGGGCTGCCAGTCACCCATCGGCTCACCACTGCCTCAGTCTACTAATGTCACAGCGCTCCCCGGGATAACAGACCTGATGGATTTCACACTTTAAGGCTTCTGCTTTGAAAGAGCCCCAGCTTTTTTCTGAGCAAAGTACAGCTTTGTAACCTAAAAATAGCCCGCCCAAGTTCCTTCCATTGGAACAGAAGAAGATGAGCTGGCGACTCTCAATTTTTGGTGCTTCTCTATCAGAAAGATGAAATATTTTCCCTGTAATCCTTCAAAATGGGATGTTTAGGGTTTCTGAGGTTACTGGAAATTTCCCTGGCAGCTGGTCAAATATGTGATCCCATTAGAGCTTCTTTGATGAAGAAGTGTAGCTTGACTCAGAAAGAAAATGAGGATGGGAAGAAGGAGAGGGAGAAAAGGAAGGGGAAAAACTCCACGCACCTAGTTATCAAGCCTACCGGAGTCTACCTCTTCCTTTCACAAAGGAAGATGAGAAGTTGTATCCAAAAACTCTCATAACTGCCCAAAGTCTGCTTGCCAACAAGCAGGAAGCATCTCTGCTCTGGCTGTGCAAGGGGAAGAGGTCTTAAGGATGCCCCTTGGGTTCTCCAAGAGGCTAGAAAAGGCCAAGGGTCACTGTAAGGCTTGTGGCACCAAGCATGAGAAAGCATCTGGCAACTTGGGATTAAAAAAATGAAAAAAGCCTCCTGGATGCCAAGCCCTGTGCTAACTGCTTGTTGGCTCACTTTGCACCACACAGGTGCAGCCGGAGTCAGAGAGGCTCTTTCTGTTAGCGGGAGAAAAGGACAAGGAATCCTGTTTTACACGCTCTGTTGTGTACCCATGAATGGCTTTGTAGGACATAATGCACAGGGATTGTTTGGGCGCCAGCAAGCATCTCTGCATCCTGGTGGTACAACGACTCTGAACAGCCACTTTAGCTCTGGATGGAGAGGAAGGGGCAGGTGCATTGTGGTGCCCAGCCCCAGTCTCCACAAAAAGATGCAGCACAGGAGCTGCATCTCAGCCCAGGTGATGGGCTGCTCCAGCCCTGCGTGCAGGAGAGCTGCTGCAGGCATGCAGGTGGCTGCTATCTATGGGGCCAGGAGAGAGCAGATGTCTCTGTTCCCCATGAGTCCTGCATGCTGCATTCAAGGGAGGGCCAGATGCTTCCCTAAGAGGGGAGTTGAATTTCAGCATCTGCCTTTTTTGTTGTTGTTGTTTTTCTTGGCATCAGACTTACCCATGAGCAAGAAATGAAGTTCTTAGCATTTCTGTTAGAGTGACAAGACATCAAGACTCCTTCCAGCATCACTTTTTACCTAAATGGATACTCACTTTCTGCTCTCTATTATTAATAAGGAATCATTTGTCAGTAAAAACAGACTATGCAGGTTTGGATAAAACAAAAAAACCATTTCCCCCACATCTCCTTCTGGGTGACAGGGTGACCTGCCGTCCTGCATACAGCTGAACTGGGCTGAGGTTGCAGCCCTTCAGCCTACCCCTTAATACCCACCCCCTCCTCACCACCCTTGGTGGAGTATACATGTGCAGGTGTAACTATTTCCTAAATTGATTTCTTCAGGCTGGAGTGGGATGGGAAAACCTCCTACAACAAATGGCTTAAGTTTTTGAGTTCTGAAAAACAACAAAGTTTTTCTCTGCACCGTGCATGTTCATCATTCATAAAAACCCAGCAGATCAAAGTCTGCCTCCCTGCTGCATCCTTCCAGCTCTGCTGTCCTCAGGTAAGCAACACTAAGCCAGATTTATCCCTCCAAACAGGATTTTGGGAAAATGGGGCAGATGGGATGCCAGCTCATGCTCCCATCACAATGGCGGCTCCACAGTGCTAGAGGGAATCAAAAGCACTGTATGCTTGTATTAATTAGCAGCGAAAAATGCTATGGCTCTGAACACCCAGAAGGAGTGGATCTGATGAGCAAGTACAGGCTGTTTCTGCATAATCTCTTTTTAGATCAGAACCCCAATTTAACTGTGAACCAATGGGGTACTTCACAATAGTGCCAGCCCGCACAGGTTTAACTATGCCAGCGACAGGAGGAATGCATAAAACGCAGCAAATAAATCGCCAGCTTCAGGAGCAGGGTATCTTTCCAAGTGGCAAGCCCTGTTCAGTATGGATTTACGACCCCCGTGGAGGCATGCATTGCCATCTGCTTTCTCCAAGCCCTGCCAAGCAGCCAGCACGAGATGTGCAGACCTGGCTGCTCGGTCTGAGCCTCCCCGAGTGCTCAGGGGGCTTTGCACCAGGCAGGCTGCTCTGGTGCTAAGCTCAGCAGCTGCAGATCCTGTGCTGGTTGGAAAGGATGTTGAAGTGGTTTATCTCTCATGTTAAAAGTGGCCTGGCATTTCCTAGGAGGAAAAATGCTAAACACAAGACTGAAAATAGTCATGTTTTCTCAAGTCTATATGTCAAAAGGCTACCTGGATGTGAGGTCATGCATGCAGGTTATACATTCACATATGCCTTTAATCTGTGTAAATAGGACTTTACACAGGTGTGTGTGTCCACATCCCCTAAGTGACTGAGTTACAATGGCCAGAGTTACAATACATTAGTGAGTTTCTCTAATTGTAGGCACACAGTTTGGGATGTTTCGTTCCCACCCTACCTCACTCACACCCTATCACACCCATTCACACCCTATCACACTCACTCTTATAAATAACATCACCACAACGGCAGGAAATATCTTCTAATTAGCACCCCAGACACAGTGTCCTGGCTTGCTTCCACTGCTTCCCATTGGCACAGACCTGGTGTCTCTGTTATTTTTTCTTGCAACATTCCCTTAAAGACCCATCGATGTCTTGTTGAGACCATTTGCAAGAAGAAGTAAAAAAGAAAAGCATCCAGTGGAAGGTTAGAAGGAGATGTATCATGTGCTTTCCTTCCCCTGACCCACGACTGGGCACTGCTGCAAAAACAGGCTCTCAAAAGCATCAGGTTCATCACTGTTACAGCTGGTAATGACCTCTTAGATCATGCAGTCCAGCTCCCTGCCTCTCAGGATGACTCCCTGGTGTACACTTTATGCTTTTTTGTCCAGCTTAATTATCCATCCCCGCTGTTAATGCGACGGAGCACCAAACTCTTCCGACCACTACCATCTTTCAGGAATGTTTTATTGTTCTCCCCTTCCTGGTGGTTTATACGGTTGAGTTTTGAGACTACATAATTTTGGGCCCTGGCACTTTACGCCCTTAAAGACAAGAAGTATCATCATAGTCTTGGACATCAGCACAACATGGAAACTGTAGCTTGAGAGAAATCTGGAGATCTTTGTGCACTGAAATAGAAAGCAGAACTTTTCGGAAAGATTAAGAAAAAGGTTTTGCTATTCGATGTTTTCAGTTTAGGATTGGAGATCTCTCTGAATGCACAGCACACAACTTCATGTGTGTGTCTACAAATACAAATGTAGACATAGACATACGTGCCTAGGTTGCAGGTGCACCTATTTGTTCACATACACACAGTAGTGCCTATACATATGGGAGCATATGCGCATAGGCAGGAACATGTACTGTGGCACAAAGTCTCAACCACCATGTCCTGGCAGGCAGCTTGGTTTTTCTCCTCCCATTTCGTTTGTGCCCAGCAGCCCGAGGCAGGTGAAAGCCTTTCATGTCATGGCAAAGTTCTCATAATAATTCAAGTCTGCTCTAAACTCCTGTGCTGTCCTTCTCGTGCACTGAGCGCCTCCTGCCCAGGCTTTCTGTGACAACATCTGGCATGCGCCTCTCCTTTCCAGCCTGATTTCCAAGTGAAAGGAAGCTGATGTATTCTGTCTCAGACTGTCTTTTTGTCGGAGTGGGGAAGGAAGGATATGAGGTTTTGAAGAGTTTTGTGAAAATAAGTCACCAGGTGAAGGAGAGAACTGTTGATGAACCTCAGCCCTGATTAACCAGTAGAGCATGCTCACAGATGAGGGATGCTGCAAAGGCACCCATTGCAGGAAAATCTTCGGGCATGCCAGGCCAGTCTTCTGGGATCAGGCTCCCTTCCGCTGTCCCTCACACCATCTCTGACTGTGTCCCACCAGCCTGACAAGCTCAGCAATCCCTGTGCTGGGTGGGGGCAGCTCCCATATCTGCCATGAGGGAAGACCCTAGTTTCCAGCCTTTGGAGAAGGTCCTCTCCCTCTGCCGTTCCCACTCTCAGTTTCCAGGACACACATTGCTTTTCCTTTGTGACAGGAGGTTCCCCACCATCCCCCTCAGCATCCTTCTTGGCCCACATGCATCTGTATCGGCATCTGTGTCAGGGCTCTGCTATAACTAGGGTCTCCTCTGCTCTCCCACCTCCCACCCCCACTGTCTTTCCAAAATTCCTTGCTTGAGAAGTTCATGTAAATCTGTTTCGCAGTCACGTGGTGCTTCAATTTAAACTTAGAACAATTTCTTTTTAGCCTTTTAACAAGTTCCTGCAAGAGCGGCATTGCAGAGCAGGGGATTCACAGCAATTTCAGGGAGCCTCATGGCATGACAGGGTGGGGGGCATTGTTCACCAGAGGGGAGGAGCACTCTGCTGGCTTGTTCAGGATGCCTCTTTCCTTCATTTCTTGACTCTAATGTTTGTTCTGCCACAAAGGTAAACCTCTGGGCTCTTCTTTTTGTGGGAGCTCCATTTCTGCATTAGCAAAGGGCACTAGCAGCCTTGCCTCTAGGTCCTTTCTTTGCATCCATAACAAAGCAGAAAAGCAAAACTTCGTTTTTGCCTTAACCGTCTCCTTAAGACACAGGCAAGTACTGCAAGTGCAAAGCCTCCAGCAACTTGCACTCTTCCTGGGGAACAAAGATGTAGAAATGATCTCAGTAACAGAAAAAGGAAGAAAAAGACCACCACTTTATTTCCCAATGCACTGCTAACACCTCCATGACCTCCACACCTGAAACTGCACAGAGGCAGAGGTACCAGCCAGCTCCTTTACCTCTGTCATTGCCATCACACTGGTGGTTCCACACCTCCCTGCCAGGACATGCCACTTTCAAACTGAAACCACCAGCAAACCTCAAGCTGCCGAACACCTGCAGCTGAAGAGATCACGAAGCGCAGCACCTAGCAGGGACTCCCAGGCAGCTGGCAGGGCTTGGTCTGCCTGCAGGGCTGCCTCTCCCTGTTGCAGGCACCAGCTATCCTTGCTGGTCCTACTCCATCCCCGGCTGAGGCAGCAGGAACCATGTGCTGAGTCTGCTTCAGCAGGGAATTACACTTTGCATATCTTACATCTATCAGTGTAAAAATAGGATGTATGAATAAAGGGTGTTAAAATTGCCACCTCAGTCTGATTTCTCATGCTCTGTAATATAACATATGGCAGTGACTGAGCTCCCAGAGAGAACTTGGGAAGCAAGCAGAGACAAATAAGTTGCTTAACTATTGCAGTGCCCAAGGCATCCTCTGCGGTCCTCGAGGAAAGGTTGATGTGGGCTAAGAGAGGAGCATGCGCAAGAGTAAATGCATACAGCATTGTCAATCTCATCTGCACATCAGGCATGATACTGAGTGCAATGCCCTGACCCCAGCAAGCTGGGTTACAAGTACCAGGCTAATTGCAAGAGCATTAGAGCAGTGTCACCTAATTTGCCTTCCTTAACAGGTTGTCTGCTCTTGCAACTGAGAGCTGTCCCCTCCAGAGTGCAGAGGGACCCCGCAAGCTTGCTCTGCTCATTGCCTGTGGCACTGAGAGGGTTAAACTGAACGGTTGGGACATCAGCTTTGCAAAAATGAATCTCATCAGAAAGGAGTTAGGAGAAGGCAAATGCTGCTGCTATTTGACTTGCAGCTGCAAACTTGGGATGAACCTGTCAAAACCATTCCTGCACAGAGCAAACAATGAAAGCAAGGTGTCTCGCTGTGTGCAGGGAGCTGTCCACAGCTTTTTTTTTTTCGGGGCGGGGGGAAGGCTGCTTTTCCAGGTGGACCAGTTGCAGTCACTTTGTTTCACAGGAGGCACTTGACCAGCAAGATGCCACATTCCTCAACTTCACTTAATGCAAAAATGTAAGAGAAAGAGGAGAGGACATACCTACTCAGATTCAATCGTATTTCCAGGGTCGGGATTATACATCTTAAAGCTGTGTTTGACAGTAAAAGATAATAATGGGTTGACTTTCAATAGCACAGTGACCCATAGGCATGGGTTGGATCATCCCTTGTGTGCTGCGTGGAAGGGAAGGCACCGCTCACTGCAGGGCTTCCTTGATTCCTGGGAAGACTGATAAGGTGCCCCAAATAAAATGGTTTGGGCTACAAGTTGTAGTTGTCCAGTAAGAGGAGTGGGCTGAAGGCATAAACCATGCACTGAATACCCATGGGAGTCTTCAGCACATTGGACATCAATGGGATCCTGCACACGAGCAGCCAGGTATGTGTCAAGGGTCTGATCACAGTTCATGGTGGTTCTGTCAAACTGGAGGAAGAGTGGAGAGAAAACCCATGAGCATCACACCCCAGTGCTTGGACCTTGCCTGTGTGAATGCAGTTGCTCCTGCCACCAGACCAGAAGGGGGAGAGGGCACTGGGGACTTCGGCACAGCATCGCTTTCCAGCACAGTGGCTTGTGGGCTTTTTCTTTTTCTTTTTCTTTTTTTTTTCTTTCCTGTTTGAGGAGTTTTGCCTTGTCAGGTTTAATCGCTAGTGTTTGTAATTCAGGTAGCAAATTGATTTTTGAAAGTACTCTGTCCCTATTCAGTCCACGTTACCGTGGATCCTTGCATTAATTATGCACTGATATTGATGTTTTTGTCAGACAAGGTCTAATGTCACTATATTCAGATCTTGCTGCTTCCTTGTTAAAATTGTTTCAGAATGTGGCCTTGGGAAAGAAACTGTGTGTCACTCTTAGGATCAAAGATAGCCTGGCAAGAGAATTCTCTATTAGCCCTGAAATTCACGTACTTTTCTGCCTTCTCTACCGTCTTCCTTCGAAGGACCACAGTGAAGACGGAGGCTGTTGAGGAGACAGAAGGACTGGAGGATCCTCCAAGGAGAATTGAGCTGTCAGCACTGTTTAAGCTAATAGGAAGGGACAACAGTTTTAGTATGCACATTGTAAATGGAGACATGTGAAAGCAGTAGTTCACACTTCATGGTCTGTGTAATGGCATCCGGGCTGCAAAGCTGCCTTTTGTTGTGTTGGAAGGAATGGGAGACGTCTGTCCAAGGGTTGCAGATTGGCTCCCACATCACAGGGAAAAACTGCCTATGTGGCTTTGCTGTTGGACAAGATCTGGGATTTGGTGTGCATCACAAACCCAATGCAAGTCAACAATATGACGTCCTCGTGGAAAAAAAAAAAAAATAGCCAGATCTCATTTTGGAGTAGTATTAACGAGAGTGTTGTGTGAAAGGCACAGGAGGTAATTATTCCGCTCTATTTGCTGCTGGTCAGATCTCAGCTGGAATATTGTGCACACTTCTGGGCACAAATCCACAAGAAAGATGTCGACAAACTGGAATGAGTCCAGAAGAGAACAACAAGAATGATTAGATGTTTTGAAAATGTGATTTAAGAAAGACTGAAAGAATCAGGTTGGTTCATTCCAAGAATGAGAAGACTAAATTGGGAACATGATAACAGTCTTTCAATACAGAAGAGGTCATTAGACAGAAGATGTTGTTCAATTTTACATACTGGGGAAGAATAATAACAAATCTAATTAATTTCAGATGCGGGAAAAATGTTACGATTTTGAAGACAGTGAAGTAATCAAACAAATACATAAGGAGGTCAAGAAGGCTTTTAAGCATTGGATAAACAAACATCCACCATGCATGCCCATAGTATGCTTGAAGCTGCCTCCATTAAAAGGAAAAAAAAATTGATGAATTCCTCTAAGTTTCTTCCAGGGTCATATTTCTCTGTCTCCATAGTTTGATTCTTGGCTAGTTTGGCATGTTCCGGTGAGATTCTCAAGATCATTTCAGGACAGCTGTGCTCATTGCTTTCAGATGTTGTTTGAATACTGGAGGAGCAGCTTGTATAACCCAGTCTCAGTAGCCACTGATTCCTTAGTTTGAGCTGGGTTCAGAGAATAGTTCAGACCAAAAAGGTAGCTAATTTATTTAAACCATGAGTCAGTTTTTGTCAACTGTTTAGTTTCCTGGGTCTTCAAAACTAGGATAGACATGGTTTGGGGGGTGGCAAGACACGATAGTGCCAAGAGACATTTATTACCTACTAGTGATGGAAGCCTGTTGCACTTTGTATCTGCTGAAGTAGCCATAAAATCCCAATTTAATAACCATGTACCTGTGTAATAAACACATTTGCAAGAGTCTCCTCTGGAAGCTGGTGACTGTGGAATTTTTGAAACACTTAGTTACACTTGCATTTCCCAAGGAGCTTAGGCACCTGTCTCAGCATCCGCTGTTAAGGCCCGCAGTTGTGTATCTAGGCCTTCCTGTCAATGAAATCTCATTAGCATCACTTTGCCAAATTAAATGGATTAAAGTTGGGAAGCAGCTGGAGCGCATAGCAGTCACATTGACTGTTGCCTTAGGTTAGAGTGAAATTAGCTGGCTTCAGGCTCCCTGTTGCATTTGACATTGCCCACAGTAGCCAGGCAGTACAGCAGCTTTGCTTCTGCTTCACAAAGGGAACGGCTTGTGTCTGTGCAGTGCTGGATGGAGCCACTTCATGGTAAGGGAAATNCACCATGGGCTGCAGGGGGACAGCCTGCTCCACCATGGTCCTCACCACAGGCCGCAGGGGAACTTCTGCTCCGGCGCCTGGAGCACCTCCTCCCCCTCCTTCTTCACTGACCTTGGTGTCTGCAGGACTGTTCCTCACTCCTCTCACTCCCAGCTGCTCTTGCGCAGCAGTTTTTTTCCCCTTCTTAAATATGCTCTCACAGAGGCGCAAACAACATCGCTCATTGGTTCAGGTCTGGCCAGCGGGGCGTCCCTTTTGGAGCCGGCTGGAGCTGGCTCTTATCTGCCACAGGGCAGCTTCTGGAATCTTCTCACAGAAGCCACCCCTGTGGCCCCCCTGCTACCAAACCTTTACCACGTAAACCCAATACAATGGCAAAGATAAAAAGAGTAGGTGCCTTTCTGTGGGAATCTTGGATGCCTTTTTCATGCCTAGAAAAAGCTTCCCAGCAACTGCTGGCGAGATTTTTTCATCAGGACTGCTAAATGATTCACAATTTCATGTATGCTCCTTTAAGCTGGGATTTTCATCCTGTGTACAGGAATATTACTGCTTTGCTTGGCTAGAAATTTGTATCAAGTATTCCCATCAAAGCTTCATCTCTCCTGGCTGGCTCAGCTGTTCCAGGTAAGAAGTATTAAAACTTTAATGTTTGAAGGACTCCAGGGGCTCAGTTACTCAGAATGAATAAACATTCCTTTTCATGAGACCATGGATTTGGGGTGATAAACAACACTCTTCTGACATGTTCAGACTGTGATGCGAAGCCAGGGTTGATGGAGTGGGAAGGAAGGGAGGAAAGGCAAGGGAAGATAGGGAATAGCTCCATTAATCCATCTGAGTAAAGGACAGAGGGAGAGAACAGATCCTCTAGAATTAGCACAAAGGCTCAAAGGGATGTGTTCAGGTGGCCTAAATTCTACCTAAATCTCTAAGTCCCTAAGCCTAATGTTTCCCTATTGACTGGGGATATATGAAGGCCTAGAACTAGCCAATAAGAAAGGCATAAAGGCTTAGGTGGAATTTAGGCCATCTAAATATACAGAAAAATCTTCATAAAGATGCCCCTGATGTTATATGAAAACTCCCCTTACCTTCTCACCGTAAAAGGCTCTTGCTATCTCTTGGAAAAGGGTTTGTTGAAAACCCTGTAAGAGGTAAATCATCAAGCCTCTGCCTCATGCAACATTTTGTGGAACAGGGAAAGATGTTGGTTTTAGGTCTCCATGCCCATGGTTTCCCTAACAACTCCAGGTCCAGACACCAAGGTCAGTTCCAGACCTGGGTATTCCCAAACTTTAGATATATCTTTTCTGCAATTGTAATTCAGTATTAAGAACACTCAGTGGGGAAATTTGGATTTAGGTGAGAACTTCTGTAAATCATTCAGGTATGGAAATTCTGGGTAACTTCATCTCTATCTTTAACTTTCTTCTGGGGAGGATTTTTTTGGCCTGTTCTCCTTCATTCATGCACACGCTTCTACTATGCTGTTCACATCTCCTGCAGTCATGAACAGATAATCTTCAATTTTCCTGTTGTCCTCCAGCAAACAGCCCCTCTAAATCCTGAAAATGGTCCATAACCTTTACAAAATGTTCCAGGTGTAAGCGTGGCAGGTTGTAACACAAGTGAAAGGAGACATTTTGTGTAATGGAGGAAAATGTAAAGATCTAGGGAAACTTTTGCATGCTAAGGTTTTTGAGTCTTTTTGAGGGCTTGTATTTTACCTAGTCATTGCCTGAGCTCTTCAGAAATAGTCCAGCCTATAATAAATCATTTTTCACTGCAAGCACAGGTATTCCAGTCTGGCCCTCAGTAAGAAACCATCACTAGGCCTCTTTCTATCCTTCCTCAGAAAATGTTCCTAAAATTAATACAAACAAAGGCACCCCCCTCTTCCCCTGGGGACATCTTCACTGCTTCCTTTTCACTAGACTTTGTGGACAAAGAGTGTGAAATTGAATTCAGGAGTCCACACTGCAAAACAAGGGCAGGGAGGCTATGATAGGGGAGTATTAAGAGATAAATCTTTCTTTTTGTTTATTTTATTTTTATTTTTAATTTAGATTCTTTCCCTTCAAACCGTTCCTAATCCCTTGACTTTCTGTTCATGAATAGATTGAATTTTTCACTATGACATTGCCTACAGACAATGAGCGATTTCACAACAAATGATTTATGTACTGGAATCTAGAGAGATTTTTACTCATAAAAACACTCCAGCCATTTGTCTTGATCTCCTGATATAACACAGCTATGGCTGTATGTCTCTAAATTAACTGCAGATTAAACAATTCAAGCTGGTTGAAAAGTGTAAATGCAAGAGAAAAGCTCAAAGAAGAAGTTCAATCAATTTCTATGATTGGATTCTTATCAAGACAAAAATGTGAGCAGTTTCCATTGGCCATTTCAGGATAAACAAGCCAGGAGGTAAATAGACTCCAGGCATCTGTGAAGCTATATCATGTGTGCAGGGGAGTAGGTTTAAATAAAGCAAACAAGCTTGAGTTTCCATCAGGGTAGGCGTCTGTGACTGTGATGCTGAGCAAAGTTAGTTTGTAGAGTGTTTGGGGGCTTCTTTATTTTATTTTATTTTGCTGACAGTTGCTGGAAGATACAAAAAGGGAACAACTGTAGCAATTCAGAAGCATGAAGTACAAAATAAGACATCAGAAGAGAAACAAAAATGGGAACACTGCAAAAAAGAGGAAGTAGTATGCAGTGTATTCCAACTCCCTGTAAAAGAGAGACAGAGGAAAAATAAAGAGGATGATTTCTGCAGATCTTCAAACTAGATTTCTTGGCATCCAGGGGCAAAGAAAACATGTAGGTCACCTCAGTTTGTCTTTTTAGTTCAACAGTTTCAATCCTTGTCTATGTACAACTCTTCTTCACTCATTTGCATTCAGCATGAAGCAAATGCACACACTCTCAGAGGTCCCGTGCCTGAATCTGTTTACACCCATGTGAACCCACATGAATACCATTAGTTTTCCTCTATCAATAGAGCATCACCATGTGCCCCCCTTGCCAGTCAGTGTCGCTTTTATTAGGGTGTTGTCTAGACACAGGGCAAGGCAAAGAAGGCTCGCCTCAATAATTGCATCTGAACCGTTCACAGTCTTCTAGCTTTGTGAACTTTTTTACCCTATTAAACTCTGATATAAGCATCAGTAGAGACGTTGCCTCTGGTCTGTTTGGATGTGTAGAGCAGTGCTCTATAAGCATGGTTTTACAGAAGAGGGAGTACAGCGAGCAGTTTTTCTTTGCCTTGGTGCATGAGGGCTGCAGTCTGATCTGGTTCAATCAAGTTCAGCTAATTTGGAAATGATGAGTAAGCTGGAGTAAACTGCAAGATGGTGTAAGCAGGTCCCGAAGTGGGAATTAAGGGAAATAACTAATAGAGGCATGTAATCCACACCAATATGGTGTGAAGGTTGAAAGGGACTCTGACACCAATTACAGAGGAAAACACTATGGAAAGAAGATTGAAAGACAAAAAAGGTTGCCTTTCATGCCCCGTTTCTCACCTGCTTCCAGCCCTTAAAGTCACCGGGCTTTTGCACACCATTCCTACATCCCTCCAGGAGATGAGTGCGCACCAGTGAGACAGAGTCTGTCTGTGTGCACGCAGGCGTGAGCTGGCTCTTGGGAAAGTGCACCACTGCCCTCCTCAGGAGAGCTCTATGTGGCGTGGTCCCCCCCATGCCAGCCAAGGGCCCCCCCCAGCCCCGCAGCCAGAGCCAGCTCTTTGGTTCTAAATTCCTTTCTGGTTCATCTGTGAGTTGGTTGTGAAGCACTGCAAAGGGACAGCCATGACATTCCTAAATTGTCAGAGCTCTCTCCACAGGCAAATGTACATTCCGGCTTACATATCATCCCTCCATCTCCGCTCAGACAAACCTCCCACCCTCGCTAGCTCCTGAAAGAGTTTGGCAAATAGGAGGTTATGAGACAGTGGAGGCAGAAATGAGGATGAAATTTAGCAAGCCACCAAAGGAAAAGGGACTCCTAACCAGCAGATATTATCCCTTCCCTTCTCTGTTGCCATTCTCATTTATCATCATGGAGAGGCCAACCAAATAAAGACCTCTTTGTAATCAGCACTGAAACCTTCAGGGCCATAAAGCCATGCAACATGGTGCTAAGGTGCCAACCAAGGTGTTTGGTTTGAGAAGAGCAATGAGCGTGTTCAATACTGGGACAAGCATGTACGATACCGCACTAAACACCTACACTTCTCAGGCTGAATATTTCTTACTACTCAGGTTTTGCAATGCCAGGCAGCAGATACCCAGCATCATCCACTTGGCCTCCACTGGTTCGCATCACCTGTGGTCTGTGCTCCTGAGCTCAGGTTTGAGGCTGTAAAGCCAAGTAACTGAAACGAATCACAGCTATTCCAAGAAGGCAAAGCCTTTCTCCCTTGGGTTAGAGGAGCTGGTTGATTTTCTTTAAGAGCTAAGGCGGCATGGAGGACACCAAGGCAGTGCAATACTGTAGACTTGGCCCCCACCAGACTTCAAAAGACATTGGTTGCAGCAGGTTTGTGACCTGCAGGAAGTTTCTGCCCACTGTAGACTGGGAGTCAAACAGCTGTTTGTGACGGAGCAGGGCGTGGAGACCTGCAGGCCCATAATGCTGCAGTTACTCTGCATGCTGTACCCTGCTTCTTCTCCTCACCGTCACCATCTTTGGACCTATAGTGTCTATACAAATCATTTGCTTTGAGCTAAGATCCTGTTGTACACCCAACAGTTTTTATTCATGGTTAGATTTTATATTTAAGCATGCTCAAGAGAAGAAAAATGCGGTTCAGGAGCAGCAACAGCGCATCTAAGGCAGAAGAGCTGCAGGCAAAGACTTGCTGCTTAGGCTGAGCCCTTAACTCCTCATGTGTGATATTTCAGAGGGCAGTACTGGAGAGTTCGGGGTCTGGCCCTATCCCACTCCATTTCCTGTATGCTCACCAAGCTTCCACAGGGAGTTTAATGCTGTATTGCCATCAGCACATGCACATCAAGCAGACTGAGGAGCTGCACAGATGAGGTTCAGAGCTGTCGCATCACATCTCCATGGGGCTCCTGCCCCATGCATCTGGCTGTCCCCTGCCACCAGCCGTGCCAGCAGCCCCATGATGTGCCTGCTCCCGCCTCAGTCTCGGTGGAAAGCAGGAACCCCTGACCTCCATGCAGGAGGCTTTATCTTCCATACGGTTTTGCATTTTGCTGAATGGCTTAATGATGCTTTTTGTGAGTCCAGACAGAAAGCAGAAATGCCTTTAAAGCAGCAGAAATGACCCAGAGATTAAAGCAAGGGTGCTTTCTTCTTTCTTTTACACCACTTCAGGATAGGGAATGGATATTTCAAGGAAGGAGCTCAGAGAGGATTACTCACTGCACACAATTTAAAGCCAGGATCACTGAGGGAAAACTGAGACTTAAACTCAGGCAGGACAGACCACCCAGCTCCCGGATTGGTGGCCAGAAGTTCCCCCAGCACTGGCTGGGAAGCGGTTAACCCCTTTCCAGAGGCCAGGAGAAATCGCCTTCATCGCCTCCTTATTGCTGGCTGGGCTGCAGCAGAGTGAATGGAGCTGGAGAGCTGAGACATAAAACAGGGATGTGCTGCAGGCGGCTGAGGTTGGCATTTAGCATCAAAAGTTGGGGAGGAGAGGGTGGGAAGTGAGCTCCAGGGACTGGCTGGGATGGGGATGGCCTTTTCTGCAGAAAAGCCGAGTTTATAACTTCAGTCTAGCTGTCTTTCTGCTCTGTATATGGCTTTAAGGAGGTGAGATAGCCTTCCTTTTGCTTTTACGTTAAAACTTAGCTAAAAGGTGGTTAGTTCTGCCAGCTGGAGAACTCTTCCTGCTCTTGTAATAATGAGGAGAGCCAAGGGACTCGGATTGATCAGCGTTTTTATTCATAAGCCAGGACTGAACACACTGGCTGAATCAAAGCGGGCTTTGGGTGAGGGCAGCAGCATCGCACAGACCCAGGCATAAGGTCTGCGTTCTGCTGCTGTTCATTTGGGTTGTTCATGGGAGTCCAGGGAGTCGCTGACATATGGGCTAAAGCTATGAGTTGCAAAAGCTGGGTCCCTCTGCCTAAGTGCAAAGACAGTGTGGGAATTAAGAGGTTTCTGGGCAGGCTGGAAGATAGAAAGGAACATCCTTGTCTAGCAGAAGGATTCTCCAGGCACTTGAGGTTTTCAAGTAGCATCAAACTAACAGCACCACAGAAAGAACAGCAGTAACAAAAAGGAGTTTATTTAAGCATCAGCAAAATACACAGTGCTGAGGTTCTGGAAATGTCTCCCTTAAGTTATTTCTCCTGTAATCTGCAAAACATTATTGCAATTGTCACATTTATTTAATAAAACACGAGGCTGTGTTTATACTTTAAAATATGCAGCCTTTAAAAAAAAAAAAAAAATGTTGTATGCCCCAGGAGTCTGACTAGCACAAATGGAAATAGCATGAACCCTGCCCATTAGCAAGTGGTTTTACTGCAAACAAAAGTGCTGCACATTACAGGAGCTTCAAGTAATTCTATGCTCAGAATATATTAAGGAGGAAGAGGAGGAGGAAGACAGATATTATTCACAGGACTGGGGTTCAGAGAAGAGAAGAGTGAACTCAGGTGAAACTGAGCCAGGCTGGTGAATAAAACCTGATTGCAACAGAACCACAGACTGCACTTGGAGGCTTTGTTACACATTGCCTTATGGTGACTTCATTTTATAGGGCAGTTAGGGTTTTTCTGAGAGAAGCCCAGAGTCTAGCCCAGAAGGAAAAAATAAAATAAAGTAAGGGAAAACTTAGTTGTTTTTTTTTTTTTCCTTTGTGCCAGACGATGCAATCCAAACCAACACCAGGCAGGAGCTGGCTGGAAAGCGTCCAGGGCCCCTCCAGGGAGCATCCCACAGACACTGCTGCACCTCCACTGCCATCCTGGCTGTGGGTTAGGACACAGCCCATGGGGCAGCTCTGGGTCTGTGCCAGGACCAGGCAGGATGACTGTGGCAGAGGTGGGGACTGAAAGAGGGTCTCCTATATCCCGTTCAGCCTCACTTATTCTCAAAGCTTATACAAAACCCTAAGCAGCTCCAGGGGAATCATACCACTGTGTTTAACAGAAGTTTTTGGATTGCTTCCTGCTTAGCCGAGCTAGTACATTTTTCTGCGAGAAGAGGGATCAGCGCTGCATCCCCCCGGGCAGCTCAGCCCTTTGGCAGGGGTCCAGCCTGCAGGTTCCAGAGCCCTAAATCCTCTGCCCCTCGCTGCGCCTGGATGCTTGCCCCAGCTGAGAGGGCTGCAAAGAGGATGGCAGTGCTCTGAGCAAGGGCTGCCCATCTGCCAGCCCACTCGGAGAAAGGCACCTTGGCGAGGAGGTCGCTTATCTGGCACGTCCATTGTGCTGCAGCTCCTGCAGGGCACCGGGGCTCTTCTTCCCTCGCCTTCCCAGACCTCGCTGCGGTGAATATGCATTCGGCTGATTCGGGGCTTTGCTGAGCGGCCGCGCGGGGGGGAGCAGGAATGGACTTCAAGGCACCTTCCAGCTGGATGCATCTCCTCTCCCCAGGAATTCATTTATGGAATAAGCAGAGGCCTCTTTCAAGGCCTGTGTTCCACTAAGTGAATATATAATGATGCAGTCTATACATTTATACATCATCCCCTGCAAACAGGGGCCTATTTAGGACAAGATCAGACTATGCTTCTCCCGGCAGGGGTTGCATTAGCAATTCATTTCATAGCATAAAAGGAATGTGAGGAGACAATCATCCACAGCCTGAATAAAACACTGGAGGAGAAGCCAGGGACCAAAGAAGGAAAAAGATAATTCCTTTGACTTAGTTGATATTAAAAAAAAACAAAAACAAAAACAAACAAAAAACAAAAAACAAAAACAGAGAAAATAAAGCTAGTCTAGAAGGCAAAATCTCCTGGAAAAGTAATCAGAGAGATAGGAAATCTGAGCTGTTTATTATTTTGGATTGATGGAAGGAGAGGAAGAAGAGGAATAATGTCTGTGTTTCCCCTCTAAATTGATGAAAATAGGACTAGAGAACTAGAAAAAGAGAAGAAAATATTATTAGAGACACATACAAATGCACACATGTACGTGTGTGCACAGGCAGCCTGGAGGTTAACAGAAAGAATGTGGAGTAAAATAAAAAGATTTAAAAATTCATGGATCCTGCCGGAAAAACAATGTATTTTGCCTCCAGGGTGCACAGATGGGAAGATGAGAAATTAGGGAAGGTAGACATGGGAAGGTGGAATATGGAAAAGTAGGAGGGGACTGGACAAAAGATAGGAGAGACAAAGCAAGGACTTGTTTACTCTCTCTGATAGCCCAGACCTTTCCAAGTTGCATGTGGGATCTTTCAACCATCAAAGGCTGAAGATTTCTGAGACAGAATGAGGCATATGCCTGCTATCATTATTTGTCTTTTTGTCTATATAATGGCCTTGTTTACATGCAGGCCAAGGTTTTCCGACTGAACAGCTCATGTGGGTTTAGATTTGTGGCTGTCTGACAGGAGAAAAAACAAAGTTCCCAGTGAGGGCTGGGGTGCTCCAAAACCTCCTAACAGAAACCATGAAATCAGCCTAAAGCCTCTGGTGACCTTCCCTAAATTCCCCCTATGGCAGTTCCCTGCCCTCTGAGGCAGCAGCAGCAGGCTCAGCCCTGCACACCCAAAGCACCTCTCCAGGGCCTGAACTTCTGGTTAAGGTGTTGGTGCCACCTGATGCTGAAAGCGAAGCAATATTCAGTCTGAAGACCCTTCCCATTCTCTCCTCTATCACCCTGAGTGTCTGTCACCCACAATTTCCTCCAAACAGACCGCAGTGAGCTGCCTGTCCCCAGCCCAGCCTTCCTTTCTGCCTGGCCCTGGTTGTTCACACCGATGAGTCTTCTGAGAAAGCTGCTAATTAAAGGCATGCGATAGTTAAACTTTTGCTAATCAAGACAAATGAATCAAGTCCCGGGTGTATGATAGTGGAGCTGAATCGCTCCTTCCCCCATGCTAGTCAGCCTTCAATTACAAGGCTCAGATATTATTGTGAAATATTTCCCCTGAAGCCCCATTGTACAGCTCCTGGTTATGGTTCTCCTGATTCGCGGTGTTTATTTAGCGCTGTGGGGGTGTTTTGTCAGCAGAACATGTAAGCGTGTCCAAATGTTAACGAGCCCATTAAAGACAGACAAGATGTAATCGGACCAGACACTCTGACTGACTGACAGCAGGACAGGATGAAAATTCAGGGGGAAATGCACTGCTTTGCCCAGTCGCGGTGACAGCAAGATTTAGAAGAGCTTCCAGGCAAAGGACACGGGCCAGACTGGGAGCCTGTCCCAGAAAATTACCGATAGCACACCAAGGCAACCATTGCCTCTTTTTAGGAGCCTAAAAATAAATCAGGAGAAAAATCCTGGAGGTTTGGATGGAAGGAGGATTGGGCCCCATTTTCACCCTCTCCAGAAATCAAGGGACTTCAGAAAATGCAGATAGAATGAACCAAAGCAGAAACAGCTACTGAGTTGGAAGCAAGCTATCCTGACCTCTATTACACTCCAGAGTTGTTGATTTAACTGCTGTATTTTCAAACATCTAATTTGCACCCTCAGGTCACCAATATAAAGCTGCCAGACAGAGGAAATTGGAAAAAAAAAGAGAGTAGTCTGGACTGGAGCAGAGAGAGGGAGAGTTAGAAAAGTAGCAGGACTCACTGTGAACTTAAGGTCTGCTCATGTGCAAGACCTCAGCTGCTGAATCAGTGCTGGCTTTGATTCTTTGTTCCAAATAAACTACAGATCATATTTTTATGACTGCAATGTTTATGAAGGGAGCAACTAAGTGTGCTCCAGTAGCCAGGACCTAACTCTGACCTTCTCCCCCATGCTCTCACAGCTTCAGGTCTCCATGTGGGCACTGCTGTCAGCACAACTTTTGCTTCAGCTCCTTGCCACAGTTTTAACGATGTATTTCATCTTTGCTGGATTATGCCAGAGAACGGCCCGTCATCACTCTTATATTTCTGCAAATGTGATTTGTTCTTTGTAGCTGTTTGAAAAACACAGTTACGTGCTTCAGTCTCTGGCTGGTCCATGGGCTGTTTGGTTCTGAGTTTTTTATCCGTTATTTGAGCTGCAGGATCAATCCTGCAGTCACATGAATTTGTTTTCCCTCTCTAAATGATCGCAACTTCCATTTAGTTTCCAGATTATTCACTTTGTTTTAACCCTCCAGCCTGTAAGTCAACCAGCCTGTATGCAACCCCAGTCTATTTGAAAAACGAATGTCTAGTTAACTAATAAGGGAGGTAAAGAATGATCTATTAATTCTTCCAATTTTAGCAGCACTCTGACAGCATGAGTTTGAACCACCTTAAAAAAGGGCCATTGATTTGGAGGCAATGGAATGGAGGCAAAACCTCCAAGATGTCTTGAGGCAAAGAGTCAATAAGAAGGTAGGTGCTTGGGTGAGCCATCTCAGTGCTACGCGAGTTGGCATCTTCAATTTACACCTACCACAAACGAGTTTTGAGGCTCTCCCAAACAGAGGCATCGCATTAGAAAATGCCTGTACAGCTCTGCCGGAGCTCCGGTCCCATCGTATGGCTGCATCACTGTGCAGAGCAATCCTGGAGGCTTGAAATTGCACAGTCAAGCCAGCAATGAAAAAGAACAGTTAGTGCCACTAACAAAAACAACTCTTTTGATCTCCTTGACATCAGTGCAGCAAACATCCCACTCCGGTGCATTCTTGCATAAAAGAGAAGCTTCTTGCTGCTCAATCACACTGCTTTTAATAGCTTTCTGAATGCAAACATCCGCAGCTTTTATTTCAGTTTAATCTGCCAATTTTTCTAAGTCTTTATCACACTTTATCAAACAGTGTATCAGTGTGAGATATCCAACCCCCTCCCCTCAGGCATCTCCGAAATTGAAATCCCAGGAAGACAGCAGCTTCTTTCATATTTTAATTATTTTAACATTTTCCTTTAGTGGCCTCTGTATTATTATGACTTGTTTTTCTCTCTGGAACAGGGCTGTGATCCCACACTGGGTGGGAAATTTGTTTGTCTAGAGCAAAATAGCAGAATGCCTCTATTGCATTAGATATGGATTAGAGAAATTGTGTTTGGGAAATATATAATCTCTTGGTAAACGGGGAAAAATAAAAAGCCTATTTCATTTCAGCTTTAATTTGTTTTTACCCGATTATAATTTTTAATGAAAAAGTGTGTTTTAACCACATGAGTGCTGCCTAATTTGCCAAGTGTTAGGTATAAACTGCATCTCCAATAATGTCTCTTCATTCTTTACCATTGAAGGCTCTGATTCAGGAAAATACTTAACCACATGCTTAAATCCGTCCTTCTTGTAGAAAACACTCATGCGTAGAATTAACTTTAGGTATCGTGGGACTTGCTCATGTGCTTAAAGTTTGAGACATTTAAATATTTCTCAAGTTGGAGATTGTCTCCTGATCTAGCACAAGGTAATCTGGCACATAAGGCATTCAAATTGACATCAAGACTCCCAGCAGCTTTGCTGGGTGTCAGCTTGGCCCTAATATGATGCAGAAGGAAAAATCACTGCAGCCCAGGCACAGTATGCTCATCCTGCCGTGCTGGGGGTAAGCAAGCAGAGGAGCACAGATGCCCGCGCACGGATGAGGATCTTACTTATTATTAGGATTTCTTCCACTGCAGGCAGAGTTGTTCCCCTTGTCCCATGTGGTATCCATTGTTTATGGGATAGACGTCACACCTGATGAGAGGACAAACCTAAGTAACTGACATCCCTGCCCTGAGCTGTACTGGGGCACCGCAAGAGTCAGCAGTCAGAGCGCAGTCCCAGTGCCGTGCAGATGAGATGCTCCTGCTTGCAAGGGTCCTGCTGTTTGCAACAGCACTTTTCTGTCTGATGTCTGAGCCTGGGCTTTTCTCAGGCTCTGCTGCTTTGTTGTGTGAGCTGATCTGTGTCAGCATCCCTGTGTCACCGTAGCCTGATATATGCCCTAAAGCCTACAGATCAGCAAGGAGAGTTGTGCCTGTCTGTAAGGAAAAGGGAGCCATTAGGACAGCAGGAGACTTCATCTCTCTCCCACTAACCCTCTCCCCAGTGCACTTGGGAGTAACCAAGGGAAAGCAGAAGGGCAGCTGGATGCAGCTCAGATGTGCCCCGCAACCCAACCATCCATCCATGACTCCAGCCATGGGGCTGCCTTGAAGCTTCCTTCAGGTCCTCAGCTTATTAGATATACATGTAAATAAATAAAAAGAGATAAAGAGTCACCCCTGTTAGGCAGCTGATTTTGAGGTTAAATGTCAAAGAAACTAGATTTTGGCTCTTGGAGCAGCATATTGCAAGTCCGGCCACCAAAGATTGCTTTGCAGCCCTTTGACTCCAAACGCTGAGGGAATCCAGTGGGACTGGGCAAACAGTGGGAGTGTGAGAGGAAGCCAGATCCATGTTTGTGATTCTTCTCTTCCACATCTGGTGTAAACAAGGAGGGAGGACACTGAAGCTTTCAAGACCAATGTGCTTGCAAACCCAGCCCAGGCAGGAGAAGAAAGTTAGCTCTGGGTTCCTTTAAAGACAAACCCTGGAGGAGCAAGGCTGTTTTCTCCAGCCAGTTAGGTTTGATTTAATCTCCAAGTGCCATCCTGTTCATTTAAACAGCCTTTGATGCCTATCGTAATGAATGGTTCAGAAATTGTCCTTGTTCAAAAACTGCAGTGTAACCTGTGCCAGTCCTTTCCCCTTGTGCCCAGCCCTGAGCTGTGCTGCCCTTGGCCCTGCTGCCTGGTCCCCAGCCCCTGGAGCAGCTCTCCTCATCTCATAGTGGCATTTCATCTCATAGAAGTAGGCATATTTCAGAGCAGCTCTTTAAGGTCCTCTCTCACGTAGGGGATGGATCTTAGTCACAAAGCACAAGCCCAGGAAGTTTTCAGAGCAGCAGTCCACTCCTGTCTTCATCCAGGCTTGCCTCCCTAGCTGCTGGGCTGGTTTGGAAGATCTGAGTCTCAGTATTTCCCAAGGTTTGATTTTAAATTCAGTTTCTCCTCTTTTCCGGCAAATCACTCTGTCTCACAGAGCTTTTCCGGTAACTAGGCATTGTTGGCACAGAGAGGCCAGGCCCATTATTATTGTATTTACTCTGGACCCCAGCTTCTCCTTCTCATCCAATAAATCCATTTGAGAGCGAGGGTTTTGATAGACACTTTAATAGAGCTCTCCTTAACCTGACCATGTTAATGATTTTTTAGGGGCTGGCTCTATGCCAGTTTGTGCAGCTCATTGGTTTTTTTTTTTTTTTCTTTGTTATGAGCTGCATCACCTCTTTGTTTCTCTCCCCCACTCCTGCACAGTGAACATCAGTGCTCCTTGCTGCTCCCAGAAACCAGACCCCAGCACTCAGCCCCTGGTCCTGAGCCAAGGTCCACTCTGTTGCTCAAAGGCCACAAAGACTCCCTGGCAAACACCCTCAGCCCTTGTTGATGGCAGGAATATCAGAACAGTTTGCCTCCCCTTTGCATTATGTTTATTTTACAAAGCAGTAATTGACCTATCTTAACTGGTGATGGAGAGAGGCAAGAGAAGCAGATCTCTTCTTCCTTGACAGGAAACCAGAGCTGAGCCATGTACTTCTGATGTTGCTGACTCAGCCAGAGTTTTCCAGCTGTGGTATTTGGGGAACCAGCTGCTGGGGTGGCTGGCTGTTGCTAAACCCCTCTAATAGCAGAGCGTGCTTTTTCTTCATTAGTAGGGAGAGAAACTAAAATTCTCCGTTCAAGTGATATCCTGTCTTCTCTGTTCCTACTTTCTCCTACTGGGAGAGTCACAGTGAAGGAGACAAATGATGTGGGCTCAGGATGCTGTACAGGGACTTAAAGGAAATACAATTTAATTTTGAAAGGATCAAATGTTTTGACTTCCATGATGGAAAAAGCAGTTGTCCATAGATTTGCCATGCTCCAGTAATGGAACTTCATGCTAAAAGGAGATTTTATAGACCTCAAGCTATTATCTGGTGATGGAGAGCTCCCGAGCCAGTGTTCATTCTCCAGCTGGCTTGCTAGCAGAGCTGCTCTGATAGTGTAATACAGCTTGTTCATAAGTGTTGAGATTCAGCCATCATCAGCCAATATAGGTACACATATAAGTGAGCAGTATATAGTTCCAAAGGATTCTACCAAGACAATTAAAAGAGATACTGGAAAAACACTGGGAACCACAGAAGAGTGTTCTCTGCAGTTAGAAATATTTTCTGAGGAGAAACTACAAGATATTTGTGTCGTCCTCTGTGCACGGGTTCAGTTGTGCTTTCCTGGTGAGCCTGGGAATGCCTAGATGACAGGAGAGTGGCCACCATGCCATTCTGCAGGTTCACAAGTCCCATTTCAGTGAGTTACTGTGATATAGAAGGCTGTGAATAAGTTCAACGATCACCAGGGATCTGTTTTGTGGCAGTTTGGGCTGAAAAACCATGAAGGGGAATGCTGATTTCACTAATGTCTTAAACATCCAGCCCCACGAATGTTAACAGGACCACTAAGCTTTCTCAATACTCAGTTATTTCTTTTGAAAACTAGATTCTACACATGTGATTCCAGGTTTCCTGAAGCTATAATCTCCTCTCAATATCGTTCTTGGGCAGGTGGAGTTTAAATCTAGGTAAATGCTTTCACTTTGTTCCTTTTCTGGCCCCAATAACACAGAAACTAAAGCAATCCTAGGCGGAACACCAACATGAGCCTTCAGTGAGGATGCAAACCTACGTGTTCTGTGAAGTTTAGGAAGCAATCCATCATTGCATTACATACTCAGCATTTTTTGTTTTTATTGCCACAGTGCCTCTATATAGCTGTCACCAGTGTGAAGCATGCATAGTGGTTGGATCCACAGTATTCAGCACTGCCACAGATACCTACTACAGGACTTACAGGGTAGTTCCTTCAATTGGAAGCAAGTAAAATCTCTGTACCTGTGCTGGAACTTATCTCACCACTGAGCTACTCTTATAGTTGCAGATTTTGCTGGGAAACAAAAGTCTGTGTGTCAAAATACAGGGAGAAAATGCAGTCCTTCCAAGCAGAATCCTGACAGTCCAAGCACTGATCGAGATGATCAAGGATGGACTTTTGAGATAGTGGGTTTTTGTTGTTGTTGTTGTTGTTGTTGTTGTTGTTTTTGTTTTTTGTTTGTTCTGTTGTGTTTTTTTTTTCTGCCTGTATCATTTTCAAGTGTGCAGTAAATTTTCCCCAGCAGATAATCCACTAAGAATGCTTTCCTCTCTACATTCATCATTCCTGGGCTCCCCTCTTGTGTATTCCATAGGTAATTGCTGCACATATACTTTCTGCCATTTACCTTTCCAAATTGCATTTCTCACTCTAATTAAAGGAGCTGGGTTTTATTGTTAATGATGGCCTTATGCACAGAGAAGATTGTTTCACTGTAGTATGTCAAAGGATGAGATCTGCCCTTCCCAATACTTCTGCATAATCAGGAAAGGAAGAGCATTTTAGGGAAAGGAATCCCCCTGTTCATTGCATGTTCTGGTGACGACAGCTCTGGAGTTTCACCAAGCCCTCTGAATACACCATGAACTTGCAGCTTCAGTGAGACAGGACTGCAGCTGTGACTGCACCACTTCCATAGGGTCATACCCATACCTGGCGCAAGTCAACAGTAGTTCTGATCACCACTAATTATAATGGGGCCTTGATCTCTTCCAGCAGAACAAAACGATAAGTTCACTCCACAGCCCAACCCCAGTGCTTCGTGTACGTATATCAGACACTCCTCCCAAGGCTTTCAAGATGATGTCTTGCCTTTGCCCTCCAGGACAAAGTGACTCTCAAACTTTTCTCTTCGGATAGACAGAATTTAATTCTGGATTTCTATTTTCATATTACAGTTGATCTGTTTTTGAATTACTGCCCCAACCACTGTGCAAATTTTGATTATGCAGTACCCACAGGGGCAGAGACCTTTTGGTTTACACATTCAGCTTTCCAAAGGAATTCACAATGCTGGCACAATCCTATAGGCATTTTTCAACATTCAGGACATCCCCACAATTCAGAGCAGAGCTAGCTGTCACCTGCAATAGCATCTCACATGGTGTAGTGAGGAGCCTCAGGCTGGGTCGAATTCTGCCACTTTTCCCACAGATCTGGAGGAATACTGCTGATTTTATTGAGGCTCAGCTCTGTTTTGCACAGAAGTTCACAGCAGAGTTTGGTCCATTCTTACTTCTGCCAGCTAATTCCACCTTTTCCTTTCTTCAGGGTCACATCACTCTTCTGCAGATTAGCCATAAGGGCTGGGCTCACTCCAGAGCACCTGTGGTATTTTGATAACTTCAAATATTGCCAACTTCTCGTATTTAAATATACAACTTGCAGACGGGGCAAAGTTTAACTCACTCTAATCAACTATAAAATGAACCCCGAGCTTACAGTTACACTTTGAAAGACCTGGGTCTTTTTTATTCTGATCGTTAACTGCAGCAGGGATATTCTTTCCTAGAGATTTGTTATTAATGACTGCTGAAATTACTGATTTCAATTAACTACATTACATTTATATTGAAATACAGTTGGTGCTGCTCTGGGGAAATATAAATACTGAAGTGAGACCTAGTGCCTCCTCTGTTAAAGAACTGCAAGAACAAACAAGACGTGCAGCTCCTCTTTAGTAGTGGACAGTATGGATTCTGTACCCTATTTCTCCCCCTCTCATTTTTTCTGCCCTTCCACTTTTTGCCTCCTTCTCTTCCTCTTGCTGTTAAGAGCATCTCCACTCCCTGCAGCCATCTGATTCTGCTCCCTGCAATAAGGATGCCCCCAGGGACTTGTCACCCTCCTACGGCTCTGGCCCCATGCCTTTTGGCTTTTGAGATATTGGTGTCCTTGCTTTCTGCCTCTGTGGCCTTCTCTCATTCAGGCCACATCACCGCTGAGGGACATCCAGCACTAAGCCACCAAAATGGGACTACACAAACTCTGCATGCTAATTAGTTCAATGCATCTCTCTTCTAGGGAAGGAAGAAGAGAACTGTTGCTAATGGCAGACATTTTGAAGGAGGTTATGCAGAATTGTGGGGTTCACAGAAAGGGAAATGAAGGGAAATGGCCCAGTTCCAGTCTTTTTGAAGCTAGTTCCAGGCTTCAGAACCTATGGAGTTTATTATTGAGGGTCTGCCTGCCTCCATCTCCTCTCTTTTCCTGCTCAATATTCTGTGCAGCTCTTTGAGATCCCTGCCCACCTTTCTCTCTCTCCTGTCGTCACTCTGCTTCTAGCAATCATCAAAGCCTCAGTCAAGCCCTCGCTTCCTGCAGAATGTCAGCACTGGCACAGCATGGGCTGGACCACACAGTGGTCTCATGGCAATGCAGAAGAAAAGAACAAAGCGAATCTCCTGGCCTCACCCAGGAGAGACCCTCGTTTCTGACATCTGTACTGGCACGAGTCCTGAGCTCTGGCTCGCAGATGCCAACCAAGTTGTGGGACAAGGGCTAGGGAATATGGACATGGGGCTGCCTTGTTGCCATGCACCAGGCCCCAGCGCAGCCTGCTCCAGACAGCAGAAGACATGTGTGCGTGTGTTGAGTCCCCCTGGCATTAAAGGACTCTGTAATTACTCTCAAAGGTTTCTGTTGTGTGCAAAACTGTCATTAACTCCCAGTGGTGTGATTGCCCTTTATTGATAATACAGAGCTCAGCAATCCTCAGCCACGGCTTATTGTGCTCGCTCACAGGGGAAGGAAATGAACCTACCATCCTTCCTCTCACAGCTTGCTATTAAGGTGTGACATGCACATGAAGGCTACGCCCACCCTGACCTGCATTTGCCCACAACTGAGAAATCACTCATGTCTGCCTGAAATGACACCCACCAGTTCTGTTTAACTCCTGGGGCATCTCTGAGATGTAGGCCTGGAGAGAGGAGTTGTGAGGGAACAGCTGTAAGCCTTGGGGCCATGGACCGCAACAGAGCACTTTCCTGAAATGCCTGTGGTGAAAGCAGTCATGGGTCTCTTCCACGCAGTGACCTTCCATGACCTTCAGCAAAGCAGTAGACGCTGGGCAGATTTGCATGGGTTGAAATTCAAAGCTCTGTGGTCACGTGCAGGCTGGTATTCTCTTAACATAAAAATATAAATACGTTCTCTCCATAAATACTTCTCATCACCCTTAGGTGATGAAAAGGACAGCTCTGGGTGCATTTTTCACCATCAGCCTTGGCTATGTTTGGTGGCTGTGGAAGAGCAGGTGGGAAAATGCAGGGGAGAGACCTGAGAGAGCAGCCCTTGCTGGAACCACAGCAATCAATCCCAGGGGATGGTAAAACCTGATGTGAATCCAGCTTGTGGCGCACACTCCAACGCAGGGACTGCACAGCATAAAATAGAAATCAGGAGCAGTGGTCTCTGGGTTTTGTTGGAACATTATTGCTCCATCTTGTTTCCAGTCACTGCATCTGTATAACAACATCACTTCTATACCATGTAATTAGACAATTTATTAAACAGCAACCATAGTGAGCAGGGAGCAGGAGATATACTTATCATGCAACAGGGGAAAGGGGAACATGTACTTTTTTGACTCAGCCTGAGCTGCTTCCTAACAGGCATGGCACTTGAGAGCAAAGGGTTTTCTTGGTCTAGACATGGGACCATCCATCGGGAGGGCCAGATTGTTCCTGTGCTACCCTACCACAGGTCTGCAGAAGGACCTTTGTTGGGTTGCTCTGTCTTGCTGCCCCTCACTCTCCATGCCTAAAATGAGCACAGTAACCTGACCTTTCTCCCACACATTGTCTAGATTGTTTTGCTTTGCCTGTCAGCTTTTCCAGGCAGAAGCCATGCATCTTGTTCCGGTTCTGCTGGGCTCTGAGCATACTGTGCCCCCACATATCTCCATGCTCCCCAATAATAAGTGTCTTTCCTTTCAGCAAGGTCAACACAGCCAATTTTGCAGACTGCCAGAAAAAAAGGCAATGTATTCTGAGGTTTGTATCTTCCAAGGTGAGAGTCAGAGAAAGAAAGCAAATGCTGTCGTTCCAGATCCTCAGGAAGAAATTGCCTCGGTGTGAAATCCAGCCAACAAAAACTATTTCTGACAAAGATGAAAATGATGATAGCCTGCGTACTTGCCCATGGGAAAACACACGAGACCCAGGTCTTCCAGGTTTCGTAAGCCTGAGGCTAAAGAAAATGTTATCTTTTTATTGAGGCCTAATGTACTGACAACATTACAGTGTGTGAAGCAAAATGTCCTCCAGTGATTCCCTAGTAAGACCTACCAAACAGCTTGGCTGAGTCAGCTGCTAGGGACTCCGGCTGAAGTGGCATGAATTTAACATGCGGTTTTGCACCGGATCTGGTGGGCATTAGGTCTCCTTGGAGAGGACACTGATACACGGAAGTGCTCAACACCCATGACAGCAGATATGGCCCATGAGAAGGGTAGGTCCTCAGTGCATAAGAAACCAAAGCTGCCTTTTGTCCTGGGGGATATTCAGAACACAAACCTTTCTCATCACTTCTTCCTATATCACGTTAGCAGACCTACGTGGTCTCAGCTGACCATGCTGGGTAAATAATCTAATGTAATTACAGGGTAAAGAAATGGCAAATTCTCTTCCAAACCAGAGTAGAGCTTGCATCTATTATTTATTAGAGGCAACCAGGAGAAGAGAGCAGGTTACATGGTAATTACTTTTTGACCTCCTGGAGGTAATTGCATAATCATTTGCAGAGAATTGCTATTACAGTTGGGTGAATCCTGCAAGCCATTTTATGTGAACAGTCATTTGAATTTTTAAACCAATTTCCACCTAACTATGGAGTTTTGATAAGGTCGTCCACCACCCCAGTGTCTGAACAGCTTTTTTCCCTGCCTTTTTCGGGGGCTTCGTGTTCCTCAGATATTAAAGTAAATGAGCTGACTGGCAGCAATACTCATATATATTTCGTCAGTCACTCAGATAAGCTCAGGCCAGCCTTTCAGTGGTTGAAAAGTGCTCACAGATTTTCAGATCTGGGCAGAGAGAGGTGGTTCCATTTCTGCTGATGTTGTCAATAGGTCGATGTCTGTGGAGTTTTTCTCTCTGGAGTGAAAAGCGAGGTGCTGAAATTCTCCATTAAAATGCAGCTTTTGATGCAATCACCTCCACAGGACAAGCAGACTCTGAAAGAGGATCCAAGGGTGATGGGGCTTGCTCAGCTGTCCCCATCTTGCCAGCCTTGGATGCCCAGGTCTCCAGCAGCTCAGAAGCTGGACTGCCAAAACCTGGGAGCAGGCTCTAACGACATTTCCTGGAAGCTTCACAAGGTTTGCCACAGCTTTAGCTCCATTCTGAGATAGGGATTTGTGGCACATGGGATGACTTGGCCTCTGGACTTTCCTCTCTTTCTGCATCTGCTAGAGAGGGAGCCGGGAAGACTGGTTCAGAGCAGCCAGTCAGGGTTAGGCAAAGCAAATCCCGCTTTGATTTCTTCTTTGATCTTCTCTACCTAGTCTTTCAATTTTATGGGTATCCTGGAGCCAGACCCTAGAAGCTCCAATATTTGCTGTTCTTAATTTCTTAAAACTTCAAAAAAATTTTACTAATGATTGAACTTTTAACTTTGGGGACACACCCAGAGCAGTATTCAAAGCAGCAAGATCATTGCACAATCTTCTGTGGCACACAAATTATTTTCTAACACCCCTCTCAGTCTGTGGCTCCTTTCGTCTTACCTTTAGAAGCCACAGGAACCCTGACAGGATATAAGAAACCCTCCAGGGAAGTTTTAGCCCACCTGAAGTTTCCCTGTATTGCTCACCCTGCAATAGTTGAGACCATGCTGTTTTAAAATTTATAGTGTAATTGATTTCTTTATAAATCATTCAGTTCTTATTATTTATTAATTCTTCTGTCAAGGTTAATTTGAAATACTTCTAAATAAGGCTGCCTGACAACACCTTTGTTTATGAGATTGACAGCACGCCAGTGCAAACTTCTCTGTTGCTTGCAAAGGCAATCTGCACAGACTCATGTCCCACGAAAGTTGATCCCGCTTCATTCCAGAAAAAAAAACGCAATGCAAATCACCCGCAGGTCCTGCAATTGTTTGCCATTAATATTGCAGAATGGGACTTCTGTTGCCTGGACAGGATTCAGATTAAAATGTCATGTGTTAGGATGAATGTGGTGGACAACTTGCTGCTGCAACTTTGCAGGAGGACAGCCAAACATCTCACCAGGCATGCGTTCAGTTCATATGTGTCTGAGATTGTAAAGAAACATTGAATCAGGATTTCTCAGATCCTCTGATGTGCAGCAATTTTACTTTATTCTGTTGGATTTGAATATATAGACAGAGAAACAAATGTTCAGCAGGCACTGCTCAGTGAGGGGAATCACCCAGAAACATAGTGTCTAGAAATAGCAGAGCTTAGGGTAAAAACTGTAGATGAGGACCATCAGGAACAAGAACAGCATGAATATTCATGGCATCTTCAGCAGATCTGGGTGGTTAGTTGGGAATATATCTTGCTGCCTGCTCTTAATGTTGTCTTCCTTCTTTGTCTGTTTTAGCCTGTGAGCTCCAAACAGCAAAGCCCAGATGTCTTTTAGTATCTGGGAAGCACCTGATGGTAGCATAAGAGCAGTCATAACTGCAGACATTTTGCACAGCTCCACGTGATTCAGCCTGCCCATAAACTGCTGACTCTTATGGCTGCTGTCTGCTGAATGAATAGACAGTGTTGGCTGTATGATTACATTTAAATGACATCCGCTGCTTGTGTTTTCTTTTGAACTGGTAATATTTCAGGTTTCTCTCCCATGACAACCATTCTGCAGCTGAGGATTGCAGCATGGGTTCCTGCATCTGCACTTCCCATGTAAGAGTCTCAGCAAAGCCCTGCAGGAGCATTGCAGGCTGAACCTTGCATCTTTTTCCCCAGCTCTCGCAGAAGAGGCCCATTTGTCTGCTGCCTTCACAAGTGCAGCTTGGATGCTCCCTTAATGTGTTTTTTTGTTTGTTTTTTTTTTCCTTACTGTAGGGTGAATTAGAACAAACCTTTCTTGGAGTTTTGACTCAGTTCAATGAACAATTAATGAACAGGAGTAGAATTAGAGCAAAAAAAAGGCTTAATATGCATGAGCTATGGTGAGAAAAGGGTTCACTGCATACCCTGGTGCACAAGAGCTGAGATTACCAATTTCTTCACTATATAGCAAAAGTGCCCAGAAAGGCTCAGAGAAGTAATTATTTTGACTTCTAGTTTTATCTCCCTCTACTTAAAGTCTGTTCATTAGAATGGAATTGTGTGAACAGTACCACAGTCCTGGCTGGCATTAGCTGCTGAGCCAGATTCAAAGGTGACATAAATGCAGGATTACACCACACAGCTGTAAATTTAAATAATTTAATGAGCGCATGTGGATAAACATGAGCTGGCATGCTGTGCTGCTGAGGCTGATGGGTGAGGTGAGGACAGCCAAGGAAAAGGGGCAGCATCAACTGTGCTTTCAGTAAAGGGAGGGGAGCAAGGTGTTCACGCTCTCAATTTAGGAAGCAAACTGATCTAGTAGGAAAGAGGTTCCCCTTCAGAGCTCTTGAAATAGTGTGGTGGATACCCCCAGTAACAGAAGGTGTTTGCAGGTTATTCATCCAGTTCAAATAAGGTCTAAAATATCACAGCAACCAATGAATAAATTATTTGATGAGCATTGTCCTGCTAACTCCACGCACATCACTGCAGAGAAGGAGCTCCGGCGACCTTGTGTTTCCTACATTGCTGTCCCTCGCCCCTCACTGCCCCCCATTCTTCCCATACAAGGCCCTCTTAGATAAGAAGCAGAGATGATTATTAAGATGGGAGCAGAAGAGCATCCACAGAAGGAATACCAATGAAGCAGTATCTTGGTGCATGTATAAGCTGAGCCCTTTTCCAATAAATGATCAGATATAGGCAAAAGAGTGACAAACAGTAAGTGATTCCTGTCATCAGCAGAATTCACGTGGGAGCCTCTAGTAATTGGCATTTTCTCTCTGCAAAAGAACAGAGATTTAAAGATTTGGTGGGTGCTGAACAGTGCATTACAGCAGCTCTCATCAGTCTTCAGTGACCTGGACTGGAAGCAGCGTGGGGACAGAGGAGAGCAGAAAGCGCCTACAGAGGGTGGAGAGCTCGCATGGAGGAACTGCGATGAGCTCAAGCAGGAGTTTATGGTGGATGAAGAGCCATGACTGAAGGACAGCTTTGCAGACTGGAGCCCTGGACCAAATCCAGATCTACAAGAAAGTGGCTGCAGCACAGACATCAGTTGGGTTTCACACTAGCTCTGAATTTAATCCACTTGTCTCTGCATGGTAGAAGGTTGAATGGCTTGTGTTAGTGGAGCTACGATATCATCTAGGGTCAGTTCCAATAAAGTCCTACTGACAGACACCCACAAAGCCCCTCATTTACCATGGATAAAGTAGTCCAGATGCCTGAGGAGACCGGGTTGCTGGGGACATCCTGAAGCATCCCTTCTCCCACAATTAACCTGAGAGCTCCCAGTTTTTACTTAGTTAGTAGATATACAGCATCTCTGTTGGAAGGCGAAGCAGAGAGACAGACAGAGCACAGACAGCAGAGGAGTCCTGGATCTGACCATAATCCCTCCAGCCCCACAGTGAGCTCAGCTGCTTGCGGAGTACAGCTCATGGGGCACTGGTAGGGGAAGGGCAGGCAGGACACAGGGTAAAATAAGTAAATAAAGTCTTTACGGTGCCACATTTCCAGGGTAACATTATAGGATAGCAGTATTCTTTATAATTCTTATTTTGCTTGTTTTCATTCACCGTTGTTTCCGGTAGCTTCATTTTATATCTGATATCTCCAGTGGCATCAGCAGTCCCAGCATCTTGTATTTATTCTATCTCTCTGTTTATTTTCCTACTCATTTTTTTTTTTCCTTCTTCCCCATTACTTTCTTCTTAAGTAATATTACAGTGAGGTAGAGAAGAGCTGGCCATCTGAAAACTGACCTCTTTCAACCTATTTCTGTTTCTTCTTTTTAAAATCAAAACAGAAAACTGAGAAAAGGGATGACTGGACTTTATTTCTCTGTCTTGCCACTGGCTAGCTTTGTTAGCTTGGTCAAAACTCTGTCTCCGGTGAATTTGTGGCTCTAAATAATCTACTATTTTAATATCACTGTAACAGGAAAATGTTCAATAAGCTGGACCTAATTGTTTGCATGTACTTGCTGAGGCTGGGGGTGAGTCTTTGCACACCTGGTGATGAAGCTCATGTGCATGCTTTGGTTTCAACCTTGAACCTTGGTTGCTTCTGTTGCCTCCCAAGCATGCCCACTCTGCAGTTCTCTGTATTCCTGAAATGACTCTAAATCACACATCGTAGGGTGAAAAAGATCATAAAGGAACAACAAAGGATCAGCAAACATAAAATAGAAGAATGGCAGCCTCCCCACCTTACACTGCAAAAATCAAAAGGAGTTTTCAAACATCCCCATTTCCAGTCAGCTGGAGATTTAGTTCACATAGTAATTTACTGTGTCTGCACTTTTTTCTGCCCCCCCTCCCCCTTCTTTTTCTCAATAGTTACTTTTTTCTTGGACTATAATAAGAGGGACCTAATGACTAAGCCTTACATGCAAATAAACCTTCGTCTCCAATGTGTGCTGGGCAGAGGGGGAATGATAGGGGACAT
>VXAL01014933.1:165374-221796 GCA_013399475.1 Chauna torquata | reverse complement strand
ATGCTGCTGGGGCCAGTGATCACTCTGAATTTGTGGGTGTCCTTACCCAGCCCAGCACTTCTGTTTTCAGTAGCAGCACTTGTTTGTTAACTGTTTCTTCCTCCGGTGGGTGACGTGTTTTCCTGGTGATTTTTATTAGATAATGGTTCAGTGGCAAACCGAGCAGAAGAAACATTTTCATAATTGATAGCTCAATTTCAGTCCTGAAAACACTCAATGGCTTTTTCAGCCTCACTAACACTGGAAATTATTAGAAATTATAAACTGAGATGTGGCTGGAGCATATCAAAATGGACAAGAACCAAAAACCACAGACTTGATGGGCTTCCACTTTTTATTTTTTGGGGGGTGGGGGTGGGGGTGGGGAAGAGAGATTCTTGCAGAATTTTGCAGAATTTCACAGAATTAAGCATAAGAATCATTATTTTCTATGAAAATTAATGAGTGTAGGACAGCCAAGCTGCAGGGGTGCATCAGGAACCGTTATGAAGTTTGATATGTAAGTACAAATGAAGCTTAGAATAAAGTTAACCATCAGGATTTTCAGGAGAGATTTTCCAAAGGACCTGGCAACCAAGAGACAGAAGAGGACTAAGCTCTTCTTTCACCGTAACAGCTACTGTATTTTGGTCTCAGCTCCCAGAAGAAGACCAGCTATGTTCTGTACCTATTCATAAGCATAGGGAAGCAGAATCACAAAGAGAACATACAATTTTGCTTTTGCCCTCATATGATTCTTACTAAAGCAGTTTATGCTATCCCAGGTGGTGTTATACATTGAATTCATTGACTGTTTCTTTGTTTTTTAATTTTCAAAAGGCTAAAACTTAGAAAACAAGGGTCCAGGAGAAATTTAGGAAGGGGATGGAGGTGGTAATACCTATCAGAGATATAAATATTTAATGACCATAAGAACATTTTTCTTTCCCCATCTCTGAATATGCTCTGGCCTCTATACATCATTATCCCACAGCAGCGCTCCCCAAACGTATGAATCCTAAATGTCCCATAACCTTAATGAGAAGGAAGGAAGGAAATCTATGCATCTTCCTGGATAATCTTGTCCCAGAGACTAACAATGTTAACCAGATAAAGCAAAATACTGGTTCATCTATTGCCCTAATTTCACCACGCTGAAGGCTATACTTGGAGAGGAAGGAGAGTTTATGGTCACTTTGAGGACCATCTTCTAACATTCTCCACTAGTGGAGATGTAGTGATAAATCCCAGCAAGAGCAAATACATCTGAACTCATCATAAAACACAGTGTTGTTTTTTCTCTCATGGCACTTCTGGATGGTGGAACAGTTGAAGAAACAATGCATTTCTATTTTCCATGCTGGCCCCAGAAGTCATTAACAGCTGCTTGACCCCAGCCACCCCTGTACAGTAGCATTTGCTCCACAGCCACAGCTAAGTACCGGCATCTATATATTCTGCTCTTTCACGTATAAGCAAGGGAAGCTGCCTGCCTCCAGGCAGGCCTTTCTATATGGCAAAGTCACCATGGAGTACCTCACCATGAATATATCCTTCCTCAAGGCAGTGATTTTATTGCTGTTTCATTAAATTGCCACAGGACAATATTACTGCCCTGAAAATGATGTTAGGAAAGTGTTTGTAATAAATGCATAAGGCAGAGCTCTGTTGCAATGATGTTATTTCTGCTATGCACCATGCCATTTTATCGCAACTAGAGTCAGCAAGAGCAGAGCTGGTGGAAGTCCTAGGGATATTTATGAGAACATAAGAGCTACTCTACTATAAGGAGAAAGTCCATCCTGGAAATGGCTTCCTAGCAGGAACTGTGCAAGTTAACTTGCAAATCATCTTTTATCTCTGATTTCACTTTAATCTGGTAACACCTATTAATCCATCTCACCACCTTGAACATGCCTATCACTGCACTACTGACAGAATGCTGAGATTAAGCACTAAAAAGTGTGAAGGTGTGTCTTCGTTATGCCGATGATGAAGGAGAAGTATGGTTACAGGTTAGGTCCTTGGAGAGAGCTGTTCTTGTGTCCATTTTCCAGGGGTGTGCCCAGCTGCATCGTGCTCACTGGAGGTAGACAGCCTCTCGAAAGAGCTTGCCATGCTGAATGCCACCGATTCCTTCCTCCAAAGCGATGGACCAAGTTTAGTGGGTTACGGAAAGAGCTGTATTAAACCCTGACGCAGCCTATCCATATTTTATTCAGAACTTTTATGATTAGAAGCAGAAATTTTTAGTTTAGTCTTTCCATGCAGGCATCAACCTGAGGGTTATCGGTTACTTTAAAAGCTAGTGTTTTTTGTTTTGGTTTGTTTGGTTTTTTTTTGTTTGTTTGTTTGTTTTTAGTGGATAGCTGCAAGCTTTGCTTTCTTTTAATGCAAATGATCTTATTTAGACCTGCTGACATTAGAAACAATTGCATGCTTTCTGAATCTAGCATGGAGGCAGAGAAAATAGAATATTGCATCAGCTCATTTTATGAGAGCTCTCTAAACTAAAAGAAAAAAAAGAAAGAAAGAAAAGAAAATATTTGCTGGTTTTCCGTCCCCTGGCATTCCCTTCCTTCTCCCCCCTTCCATTTCTGTCCCTTCAGGGACTTACTACAGCCATGGGATTAATGGACACCTAAAGCCATCTCTGCTTTACAGCCTAGAAATTCTCTTGTCTAGTTTACATTGATTTTTCTTTTCTGAAACATTTGCAGAATCTGAGATACTGATGGTGAGAAGCACAGATAAAGAGGGAAGACATGAGAAAGAGATACATCCTCTGCCTCTGCTCCCAGTACTGAAAATGCTTCTAGACTTCAGAGCTTGTGGATACTTCCAGCAGCAAATACCCACTTACTCTTTCCTGCCATCATAGAGGACATAGGAAGGGCAACTGTGATAATCTTGCTCTCTGGTGGGCTGGTTTATCCACCACTCAGGAACAGATGGGGAAAGCATTGCTGAACAACAATTCCCGGTACAGTGAGGTCCCTCTCGTGTGATTTGGCAATATGCTCCTTTTTATTGTAGTTCTATTTTTATTATAATTATTATTAGCAACACCAAGGTAATTTCCCAGGATCTTCTCCATAAATGAATGGACACAATGGTCATCCTCATGAGGAAGCTAATACCTACCCTCGTGGCTGTGCAGAAAATATGCTGCTGAATGCAGAAGAGCAGTGGGCAAATCTCACCAACCTGAATGATTTCAGAAATACTAGAGGAGTGCTAAGACTAGGGGTTTTGTGAAACCTTTTGCTGGGTCCTCAACCTCCCTGTACACTGCTCACCCCCATGTCATCATCCCCAGTGACTGCTCCAACCAGGGAAGGGTCCTGCTCTCTACCAAACTTCTTCTCTCTACACAGGGAGGAGACAGGAGCTGGAAGCACAGCCTACTTCTCTATTTAGTGCTATTGATCTTCCTTTAACAAAGTACTGAAGAAAAGCAAGGCTGCTGCACTGTGCATCTAAGGGGTGAAAGGACTTGAGGGCATATCATCCCCTCCACAAGTTCAGATCAGCTTTGGCAAGAAGATTAGTGGTGTAGAAAGGGCTCCATGAGCCTCCTCACAGCCCCCAGACCCTCACCAGTAGCATCACAGTACTCGACAGCTCTGCAATATTTTGTGTATTAATATCACGCACAGGTGTCACCCATCAGTAATACAGAAAAGATGGATAATCTTTTAGTTAAAATGCTAAATGCTGCCTGAAGCCAGGCTGTTTATTAGTGACAGGCACAAAAACACCGTGTCAGAAAGAACAGAAGGAAAATGTTATTCAGTGACCATGTCCCTCTCTCATCTTCAGCATTTTTGGTGCTTTTTGGAACAGAAGATGGACAAGGCAAGAAATGATGGGTGGAGGTGGCCTAACGCCAGCTGGGATCCATCTTCCACTTGCTCAGTGGATGAGTGATGCCTTGAATAGAGATCTCTTTCTTAGCTTGCTGTAGTGATCTGTAGTATTTTTAGGTATCTTAGAGGTTTCTTAACGGACAGTTTGGACTCCCTGTTAGACATCAATTTAGGTATGTAGCAGAAGTAGAAAGGAAGAGGGAGGTAGACTGATGCCATCCTATGTCATTCGCTCTTTGCCAAGCATCGGTCTCTTTGTGCGAGTGACTGACACGTTGTATTTCGGGAGCAGCAGGAGCCATTCAGCTTTGAGTGATGGTGCTGCTCAGGTGGTTGCAAAGGCATCTCATTTCCATTCAGCTGCCCCACAATGCAGTCTCATTTCCACAGCACCCTATCCTATAGTGCCAGCATCTCAAGGCAAGTGGGTCATGAAGCTTTTCTTTCCACTGTGAGCTCCCAGTTCCAAGCAGTTCTTCTCACTCTGCCATGAAAGGGAGTAAACTGTTGTTCAAACAAGTGTGACCCTGTGCTTTGCTGTCATCAGGACAGCTTTTTAGAAGACATTTAATGCTTAATACGGAGCTCTTGACAGAAATGAGCTATTCCTTGCTGGGCTCCTGACAGACTGCTGGAGAGTCTCAGGAGGAACAAAAGAGATTTATCAGAAGGAAAGTTTTCTACTACAGGCAAGGAAAAAAATAGGAACATGATCATTAAAAGAGCAAAAAGCAGGAAAATGAAAGGAATCCTGGTGATAGGTCCTGTTTCCCAGCTAGCTGAAGAAAGAGACTTGCAAGCATTCAGATTAATCTTGTGAAATAACTGGTATCTGAAGTTTTCATTGCATGAAATTACATGTTGTCATCATGATTATTTATTTATTTTTGCTCCAGTTAATAACTACATTCAGGAAATTAACAGGAAAAATAACATGCCATTCTGTCAGGAAGACTGTAAGGAAACAGATCAGCAACCGAGGACAAGTAGTATATAGATCTCAAGAGCATTGTTCTTTAAACCAGTTCCATGCATATTTTCACACTGAACGGAACCTGGGTTTATTCGCTGTGTTTCGCAAGGCTGGATTTCTTCCTTTTAGGGGTCCCTATACAAACTCCAGCTGTTTGAGTTGGATCCTGCAAAACTCCAGAGTTTTGTTTTTTTCTGCTTTTGAAACTCTGAAAATTCTTTTTTTTAATTCATTATTCACTTCTCCCATTGTTTCACTGTGAGCAAGAAGAATCAGGCAGTGCCTTAGCTGACTGACTGCATAGTATGAACAGTGAAGAGGTAGTTTTCCAACAGTCTATAGTATAAAATTTTTGTCATCCTGTAGAGTGAAACCTGAAAGATAAACCAGTGGGAAGCAATCCTTTACAGGATGTGGTTGCCTTATTACTGTTCACTTCAATGTCTGTCTGACCTCTAAACCCTTCAGATTACTTTGAGAATTGCACCCTACTTCCATGCTTTACTGGGTTCAGAAATCATAAAAGAAAGGAATTAAATTTTGAATGAACATGATTTACCCCAATGTGTTCAGCAGCTAACCCGCAACAGCTACGAGGTGATCCAAGCTCTCTAAACCCTGGGACACGGCCACAAGAGAGGCTGGATGCTGCAAAGACTCTAACATGAACAGGCCAATAAATATGGTGCAAGTTCCTATCCATTTCCTGAATTCAGGAGAATGGTGTTGAATTTCATCTCTTAACAATTTTGCATTGAATCGTCAAAACAGTCTGGAAAAGTCCAGAAAAACAAACAAACAAAACAAAACAAAACAAAAAAACCCGCAGACTTTCTCTACAGGAGAGTAGAGGTGTTCAGAGATAAAAATTTTTGGTGAGGTTCAGATGTTCATAGTCCACACCATGGAGGGAGAGAAGGCAAGTCTCAGAGGTCTCTGCAAAGCTGGATTTAACCCGAGGATGGAGGGACCCCCCACGACAAGGAGAGGGAGGAAGGGGACAGAAAGGTAACCTCTTTCTGACAGTAATTCACTGCACACAGTATTAATCTCCTGCTCTGAACTGCTCATTACAGACACAGAGCAGAGGGGCAGACCTCAAGTATGCTCCTCCAAAAGAGAGCTATGAAGACCATGAAAGCCACCAACCGAAGCAATGAATGTTTTTCCTGAGGACCAGAGGTTTGTCCTTTCAGTGCCTGAGCCCTCCACTTCAGCTCTGCAATTCCAGTCATCAGCTCAGCCAAGTCCAGACATAATCCTCTCATTATTGTTTTATTTTTACCACAAAAGCACCTTGGAGAAATAACCAAGGATCAGCACCCTGTCACATTAAACATCCCAAGAAAAGGAAATAGAAAGGCTAGACTGTGCCCCAGAGATCTTACAAAGTAATTGAAATTCCAGGAACACACCCGGATTTGAGGAAGGGCTCTGTTTGTTGTATTATTCTGCAAATCAGTTTTCTCATGTTCATCAAGAGAGAAAGTTTCCGTCTTCACGTCTTCTTTCCAAGTAAAACCCCACTTTTTTTCTTCCTTTTTTTCCCCCTCCAAATACAAGAGGAAAAGAGAATGAGAGGTGAGAGCTGATTGAGTGAGCAACAGCGGGGGAAAGAAATGAGTATTTATCAATGTTCCTCTCCTGTTAAAGCACATCAATTCTGAAGCTGCTGACAGAGGTCTCGCTGTAACTGCTGGAAGAACCTCCAGGAGCTAATAATTTTATGTTCAGGCTTATGTAAAACCTGTTTTGATTAATTATTGATGCAAAGTTAGGAAAATGAACATTCTCTCTGCCTTGGCACAAGCCTATCAAATACATGGAGTGGCAGCAGCTTCACAGTGTGCCATTCACCCCCCAGTCTTGTCTTGTGGATCTTCATTAGTGTGGAGGTCTGGGTCCTTTGCGGGGGGTAGCCTGTTCCCCTGCCATAGCAATGTCCTTCAGAGGGCTCATTTTCAGGTTCCTGAAATTCAGGGGCAGCCATGCCAGGCAGTGCAAGCTTTCCTTATCCGCCCCAGCCAGAAGTGGACCATATTCCCTTCTGTGTGATCGCTGAGCTGGGCAAACATGCCTCTTTTTGAACTTTTGACTTGAGATTAGTGCCTGAAATCTCTTTCTTATTTTGTCATTGTTTTGTGGAACTGGCTAGGGGTCAGCTGAAGGCACAGTGTTCCCATGTCCAGCACAGCACTCCTGTGGGTTTCCAAACAATATATTCGTGCACAGAAAGCAGCCCTGACAATAACTGCTTAGCAGATTCAATTCAATTCTGTCTAATTAAATAGGTTCAGCAGCACAAAGACTGCAGAAATGGCTGTCATTTCATGCTAGACACGCAGCTGCAGAGCTGCAACGCACCCCTGTAAAAGGTGCAAAGAGTACTTTTAACCTTCCTGTAGGGGAAAGCCCCTTGCCATGTAAAAATCTGTACAGTGCACATATATCAAAGGGCTACACTCAAATTTCTGGGTGCTGATGGTAAGATGCAGACCCGCAGATAGATGCACACCTCTGCTCTGCACACAACAGCACTCCCACCCGATGTTAGACACACACAAACCTCCTTTTCCATTCTGAAATACCATTTTTTTGCCTGAATCCAACTCCACAGGTTTGCACGGGGCTGCACCGGTCACAGTTGGAGCCATACAGTGGAGAAGCATAGTTTGGAGGTGGAGGAGGGAGTTTTGTCAACTGCTTCTAGGTAACCAAACAGCCTAACTCATCTGGCCATTAATGAGCATGTCATAAAGCACTGCTCTTCACTTCATCACTTTCGTGTCCTTTCCAGAGTGATGCCATTTTACATCCCGCAGCCTTTTATAAGCTCCTGATGTCCAATACAGATAGTCTCTTCTTATCATCTTTCACTTTTTCTTTTCAGTGCTCCTGGCTTCCCAGAACCATTTTCTAGGGCCAGCTTTTCACAATGGTTTCAATTCTTAGCTCTTCACTCTTCCAATTGTTCTTTACAGATATGGAGGGTGGGTGACTTAAAAGCGCCCTGGCTTAATTCAGCTCCCCTTGAACTCACTAGTATAGAAAAACTGAACTGCACATTTCCATTGATTTCAACAGGAGAAGAGGAAGGCGAGTGCTTTGGGCTTTAGAAATTCCCCCCCTTGATGTTTTCCTATCACCCTGTTCTGTCATTAGCACACTTTGTACCACTGCTCCCACTTCTGCTATAAAGTGTGCTCCTATTTTCAATCCCTTTTGCACCTGTCCATCTCCATACTTTAACGTGTTTGAATTTCTTTTTGTGAGTTTTGCAGGACTGTAGCCCTGACTTGTGGGACAATTACCATTGCTTTGTAACGGAGTTTACACTGAGTTATTCTCAACCAGAGCTCCATTTGATTAGGAATATATCATACAGCCATATTACGGAGTCATCATCTGCAGCCTCACAGTTAAGCAGCAAGGCTTTCTTCTCTTGCATAATTGTGGTGGTTTTACCCGGCTAAAGAGGCGACCTCCACCACAACCGCCTGCTCGCTCCCCCACCTCAAAGAAACAGGGGGGGAAAATATGATGGACCAGGGCTTAAGGGTTGAGATAAGGACAATTTAATTAAAGGGAAAAGAAATAATACAAGCAAAGGCCGCACAGAAGCAAAGAGAGAAAGAATTCTCTACTTCCCGTCAACGAGCGGTGTTCGGCCACGTCCTGGGAAGCAGGGCCTCAATACGCGTAGCGGTTGTTTGGGAGGACAGACGTCTTCATAACGAGAGCCCCCCCCTTCTCCTTTCCCTTTCCCAGCTTTTATTGCTGAGCGTGACATCATATGGTATGGAATATCCCTTTGGTCGGTTCAGGTCAGCTGCCCTGGTGATGTCCCCTCCCAACTGCTGCTCACCCCCAGCCCACTGGGTTTGGGGGAGTTTGGAGTCTGGGTGCTGTGCCAGCGCTGCTCAGCAATAGACACAACACAGGTGTGGTATCAGTGCTGCTCTAGCTACAGGTGCAGAGCACAGAGCTGTATGGGCTGCTGTGGGGAAGTTAACTCCATCCCGGCCAGATCCAGTACAATAGTCAACACTATCACCCTCAGAACCAGAAGCAAATTTTTAATGAGAAATTTTCAAATAGAAGTTTGCTTAACACTATAGCTAATCTGAAGTTCATGTGTGCACTATTTTATTAGAGGAAAATAAATTGAGGCAGGTTATAAGTGAACTTGTTGCTTTTCCTTTTATTTCCTAATGTCCAATTTTGCAGTAGAGTAGTGGTGATTATCTCTAACTGAGCCACGGATGGTACCAGAAGCTTTGTACTATGCCCTAACAGCAAAAATAAGCTGTTCACCCTCATCTCTACAAAGTTAGACCTGTACTCTCAAATGCTAGTCATGGAGATCATCCTGCAGACTTTCCTTGTGAGATTAATCCTGAGCAGCACAGTTAGCTGCAACCCTGTTCTCCAGTCAAATGGAAAAGAGCCCAAGACTTGAAGACAAACCCTTACTGCAGTTCCACCACTGAGGTGTTTTCTTCACCTTCAGTGTCCTCCCATACGGTGAACCAATGTCAGATGGCTAGCTGGACCTCAAGCAGAGACTTCAGCCAGTGTGGAGGCCTGATGCTGCATCGAGGCAACAGCACCACTGCTGCCTTTCCCACTTACTTTTCTCATTGAATACAACCTAGATAGTGGATCCCATGTCTGAACTCAGGAGTAAACTTACAAAAATGGCATCTGAGGTCTTAGTGATCACTCCTCGCCAGGCAGTTGTACAAGACATTCTTCCCAACAACCAAAATTATGTCTGAAATCAGTTTAGGGAATGAGCAAGTCTTTTAATTAAAACAGTCTGTTATGATGAATCTGTTATTACAAAGTCTTACCTATGTAAAACATTAATAATACAAATTTCATTTGTTTATGTCAGCACCGAGCATTAATTTTTAATGGCAAAACGTATGAGTTATGAAAGGCATTAATGCAAAACAAATCACCAACTGAGAAGGGAAAGGAAATCCATTTTTTAGGGTAAGCAATGGGAATGAAATATTATTGTGGTTCTAACCAGGGAAAAAAAAATATTTCTTAGGGCTCCAAGAGCAATTTAAAAAAAAAACAGTGAAGCCTTGGGTTTTATCATCATGTTTAATACTATTTCTATATCCAGAAAAGATTGTGTCTATTTCATGCAGCCTGTGCCTTGATGCCATCTCTAAGGAAGTCTTTTACACAAAATGACTCTAATTGCCATGCAACTGCCATGAAAGCAGATCGGACACATGCTGCATAACAAGCAACTCACTGCTGCAAATGAACAAGACCTCAGAAAGCCCAGAAGTTACTCATGCTGGCTTGGTGGGCCAAATTCATCACAGACGTAAATGGGAGAAGCTCGGTGTGATTTAAGAGTCACTCCTGCTTACACCAGCCATGAATTAACTCCAGGCATTAATTGCCAGCTTGCTTCTACAGCTTACGATTATAATTCTGCTGGATAAATCAGTACCAGGTCATTTTCAAAATGGACTGTTAGGGAGCTGGATGTGCTGTGCTGCTCCTGGGTCTGAGGCAGAGCTACTGAGAAATTATAGCTTCTGATAGGACCTTGGCTTCTGCAGTACCTGGCCTCCTCACAAACATCTCACCCTTACTGTCACAACAGTTTCACAACAGGGAAATGTTATTGAGCCCTGGGCAGATAGAAAAGGGAGAGATTTATCCTCAAGGAGTTAGGGACCAAGTCTCACTGGTAGTGGGCCAGCTCTTTAGCAGGGCTTAGGCTGGTGGGTTATAAGGGGTTGTTGGCAACACAGCTGTGTCTATAAGGGGCTTTCAGAGTGTCCCTGAAGCCTGGAAATAGTATCCATGCATAGCATGGACAGATAAGGACCCAAAATGTGTTAACAACTCAGTGTGCTGGATGCTATGCTCTGCAACAACAAACCCAGGCCACAGCTTTCAGCAGAGGGATTGTGTGCAAGTGGCAAAGCAGGACTCAGAAGTCACTTACCTCCTGCTCAAGGGCCATTGTAAACCACATTGGGCATTGCCCTGGCACAGCATAATCAGCTTTTTTCCTCATTACTAGTCTAATCTAGCTGTGGCTATTAAAGCACTGCTACTGAGCTAGAGAATGAGGACCTCGGATACTTTTAAGATCTACAGACCTGGGCCTTACCCTTTTTCCCTAGTTAAGACTTCAGCACCATAAGCAATGCATCTTGTAGCTTCCGTTTCTCTCCCACACTCTTCCTTTCTCTCTTTCTTTCTTGTCTCCGTCTAAAAATGTTGCTGATATTAGCAATAAAGCAAGAATTTAATATCATCCTACAGGGTGCTACGACAAACTGCCCCTTGGTTCCATCGATTTAACAGGCCTGAAATATAGGAAGGCATCTAAAGCGGAAGAATACAAGATGAACTTTGCAGATATAAATTCTGTAATATTGGATTTCTCCTAACACATTTCAGGGCTGTGTTGTGTCACACCAGCATCTCTCCCTCTTATGCTACAGGATCTCTGTTAGCTGAGCGACAGGTTCTTGTTGGTGAAGCATTTAGAGCAGACCACGGCAGTTCATCTCAGCAATAGCCCTGATATTACAATGTGTGACACGTCCACTGCTTTGTGCTTCTGATAGAGACATGCCACCCAGCATGAGGGTAGCAGAACCTGTCTAGAAGCAATCTAAGCTAGTTTTTTTCCCCTCAGCATCCCTATGTGAGGTGACATAAATATAGAGGGTGTTGTGGCTGTAATGGAGAACTTGCTGTACCAGGTATCAAAGGAGGACCAATTACAAATTTCTGGGATATGATTCTGTATTCTGTTGTTTCTTCTCCCACACAGATGCTTTCCAGTCCAGTCTGTAAGTATCCATTTGACAATGTTATAAAATAATCAAATCTTAGTCTTTTTCTCCTTTTGGATATTTAGCAAGCTCATTTTGATGATTCTTAACTTAAGAACTGAGATCAGGTTTAGCACATAGTACTGGTACTTGTTATGATGCATTCATAATACCAAATAAGTAGGCAGTGGCCTCTATGCCAACCTCTTGCCCCTTAAAATTAAAGCCAAAGGAGGAGGAGGAAAATAGAATAGCTCACTGCATTGCTCTACCATTTTAGGAGTTGGCTTTGGCCTTCAACATCCTTTCTTTTGAGACTCTGGTTAATTTAAAATCATTCAAAAAAGGACAAGGATTGTACTGAATGTGGTGCAGAATACAGTAGGATACGCAATAAATGGAATTTATATTTTCACAACAATTTGCAGTTAATACAGTTGCTAGCAACTAGCTCTATAGGTGAGGTCTCATGACCAGGTCCCTGAACCAGGCACCGAGATGATGGGCTCATATTTGTTGCAGGAACAGCAACATTAAATGCTGTTAAACATGATGTCTCTTGTGTTAAATGACATCAAAAACCTTTTGGCCAACCAGCAAATCGAAAAGGCAAAGCCATGTATTTTTGGTGTCACATTTCCCAGAAGTCCAAAGGCTTTTATTTCTTAGAAATGAGAGTAGAGGGTGGGGAGAAATGAGCAGTTTCTGGTCTGGGTTACTCAAGCTACAGTCTTCCTTGAAAGGCAGGACAGAACTAGTTTGAATGTGGTGAAGTTTGTGTATAATCAATAAAAAGAACTTGAGATCTACTTGAAAGAGGGAAGGGGTCAGTGTTGATAACCTTCACAATTCTTTTTATTTATTATTAATACCTGCTTGCTGAAATTCCAGCAACAAGAAATAAGGAATACTAGGCAAAGAAGAGACATTTCTCTCCTCTCTCAACATCCTGACTACCCAGTTTTTTTATTTTTTCCTCTAACTCCATCCCTTTCAGTCCATTGTTCTTGAATCTCCTGAGACTGTGCCTAAGAAACAGTGAGTACTTTGGGGCAGCAAAACTCAAGTTTCCAATAAAAGTTGTTTTTAAGAATAGTTTCCATGACTGTGAAGGGGAACAATTGTGGTAAGGGCTGACAGGGTTTTTGAATTTTCTCATCACCCAAAACGGAGAATGCCTCTGTTTCACCACCTCAGTGCACAGGACAGAGATGCATCCCTCGCCTCAGGATCTAGTGACAATGTTTGTCCCAGTGCTGGGTGCCTGTGGTTTCACAGGACTGTGTTTTGAGAGGGAGAGAAGACAAACAAGCATAGGGCATGTAAATGCATCTATCCAACGGTCTGTTACTTGCAGTATTTCCAGAAGTTTCAGGACCCACCCTGCATTCTTCGTACTGGTACTAGTTGCACAGAACTGACTTTTCAGACATTCTGGGCTGGATGCTCACCTGGTGTCCTTTAGCATGAAATAGCCAAAAAGTGGATTTATCTGTCTATAATGAAAGCCCTTTCTTAAAGATAAAGAAGGCTTTCTGAGGTTCTTTATCAACAAAGAATGTGCCCAGGCACAAGACAACTAAATAAATACCTTTAGAAATAGTATGCTTCCACTAATTCAGAAGATCAATCAGATTCAAAGCCTGTAAGTGCTGTAGGGTTTTGGTGACTGGTTACAATGAAGGGAGGAAGAGAGAGATTCTTGGTTTCTGTTTTCTTTCTCCTGCAAATTCTGAGAAGCAGAAACCCGTCAGGAGCACTGATAGCTTCTGTGTGACAATTTTCCAGCAGCTTTACTGCTGGTACCGAGCAAATTATTTCAAATTTTGATGTCATCCTATGAAGTAGTCATGGGTGGGAATTTTACAAAGGCAAGTTTCTTCCACTTTTATCCTGGATCAGTTCTCCTCTGGTCATGCTGTCCATCCTCTTGTCATGGCAGGGCAATTTCCTCCAGCTCTGTGTCCTCTTCTTTCGTTGGTATCAACCACCAGATCTACATTTCCGTCTACCAGCTCTTTCCTACAGGAAAAATTCTCCAATGTAAGGTGTTTGCCAATAGTCATCTTCAGCTTTTCTTCGTACACCAGAATGATTTATTACAGTTATTTCAACTGTCCCTACCCTTTGGCTCTCAAATTACTCTCTTTACTGTTTACTATTATTATTTATATTATTGTAACTTCTAGTTGCAGACCAGCATAAGAACGTGTTTTGCATTTTGTGCTGCCCAGATTCCTGCGTGGGTTGTCTCTTTGTTATTTCACTGAAGGACAATGTGTATATAAGCTGCAATTTTCCAATGCAGCACAGCTGTAGTTACCTGTGTAGATACACATCTGAATTCACAGGCATATTCAGTATTTCTTCACACAGGCACTTCATAATATGAGATCAAAGTGTCTGATTTGGGGCATCTGAACTGCGGGGGCTCAAATTTCTTTACCCCCTATCTTACAAAACATTCATTTTAACGTTCCTCTCAGGATTTCTTCTATCTGACAACCTTTCCCACATCATAGTAAGGTGTCCTGGGTTGTTTCTTGTGAAGAAAGGAGGGCAGCTTGGCCAGGAGCCTATTTGTAACCAAATCAGCTCCTTGAAAATGCTTAGACTTGTGTTCTCCTGAGACAGTTGTTGCTATAGGATTCATGGCCACATAAACGCACCCACACCATATTTTGCTGTGCCTCAAAGTCAATTCATAGCCCTGCAAAAGCCAGTAGAAAAATCTGTTGCCTTCATTTGGCCGTAGACTAAACCCTAACTGGCATTTAAACTTGTCAGCACACAGCTGAAAAACTGTTTATTTTATGAGGAATACGCTGCAATATCAGATGCTATTTGCCACTTGAAAATATAAAAAGCATCCTTTCTTTGAAATGTAATCTGCCCATAATATGACTCCAACACTAATGTCTATTATTTAGTGCTTTCTTTTAAGTTAAATTTTTACCAGCAATTTTTTAAAACTATGCAGTTTTAATCTCAAAGAAAGTTTAAAGCAATTTTTTATTAGTGTATAACTCTAAAATACCACTTTGGAATGAAGAATTATCTCTCAAGCACTTACTAGATAGGCTTTACTTTACTGTTAGTTAATCTGACAGTGTTTTATTAATAATCAGCCCTTTTTGTATTGCTATTATGCATTTTTTCTATTAACACAGTTTATATCTCTAGCATCACCATTATAAAGAAGACTATGAAATATCTCTCAGATACACTGTGTAGGAACAAAGTAGATAAATATTACTTTAAAATCACAGGCACTATTTTTTGTTTTCCTTGAATTTTCTTGCTGTTAATAAACAATGAAACATTTAATACCAATTTTAAGAAATATTTTTATAGGTGAGAATCAGATTATGGTATGGTCTACCTCCACCATTAGGAAAAAGGAAGGGAATAGGTACTCTTGTTTTATGATTTTTGCATCTTTACTTACAATTCGTTGTTCGAAATCAGCCCATAGCACACTGCCTGTGCTTGCCTTCATTTGAGTACAATTGAGTAGTAGGGATAGAACAGGAGAAGCTTGAACCTGGACTTTTTCCTCTTTTTTGGATGATCTATCCCTAGATATAATGCAGTTTTCATTCTTACTCCATTTAAACCCAATCTAGAAATTAACAATAGGGAACCTCATGATCTTGTTGAATCTAATACGTTTATGCAGGAGGTCTGTGGTAAGCCTGTTAGTTTTATATAGCACAGTCCAATTCACTTCTCAAGTGATTCACACCACCATAAGTGAAAGAAAAACAGGCTACAGAAATCCAGTCTGAACACAGGGGCTTTCAGCTTTTCATTAACCCATACTTCTGATCACCTCAGTACATTTGGGGTATTTCATTTTCTACAGTATTTGCAATCACTCCCCTGGAGTATAATCTGCAACTGGAATTAATACCATATGTATGCCTTCCCCCCAGTCACTAAGACTGATGGAGTAAAAATGGTGCTGATATTGATCCTTTCTGGTATTCAGCTGGGCAGTGTTTTCAACCATGCTTACTGCACCACTGGTCTCTTATGCATCCTTTGTGGTCTTGCTGGCACTTTTCCATCCCTGTCAATACCTGTCATGCTTTGGAGAACTACTTGCAAGGTCCATCTCACATATCTCACATCTCGCAGAAACCTAAATTAATGGTCTCTCCTCTCATGTTCTTTTTTTTTTGTTTTGGTTTTGTTTTTTTTTTTCCAGAAGGATCTTTCCCCAACCTCACACAGATTTGGAAACCCCTGCTGAGTAATCAAGCACAGCTTCACAAGCCTAAATGCCTGATGGGACATTATTTGCCTACAATCGTGTATGAGACCATGGGAGAGCTAAGACTGGAGTGGCTTCCCTGCCCATCACTACAAACAGAAATTGGGCAGACTCAGAGGTAATTTCCAGTCTCTCTCTTATTTCCAGCTTGTAAGAGTAGCACCGCTTACGGGATCCAATTTTGATCTCACAGTTTCAAATCAAAAGTGAACCAGTTACAAACCACCCGGCCAAAATAATTTCCCTTTTTCCTGATATCATCCTAGTGATGTTTTTTGGGTTGTGTTTGTTGTTGTTTTTGTTGTTTGTTTGATTGTTTGTTTTTTTTTTAGCAATGTGAATAAACTGTCTCTACTTCGAGGCATGAGGCTATTGCTCACCTAGGTGTTCCGTTGTGTCCATAAAGGGTGAACCCCGTTATAAATATTTATTTAAAAAGCTGATTCTGCAGAGGCTAAACTATCTACCATTACTTTCAGTGGAAACCCTCCCATTGATTTCAATGGGTGAAGTTTATTAAGATTGAATTCTTACCACATGAGACCCATGAAACTGTAAGCTTTCCAAATCAAGCATATGTGTAAAACCAGAATCTGCATCTTGGGAGAAAGAAGTGAGTTCAGCTGGGCATTTTAATGCTAAGACAGATAAGTGAAATTATAAATGGTTCAAGCCAATGCTTCATTAAACTGGTTCAGAGATTTTATGGACCCTCAAGAGCACAAGGGTTTTCCACCTTTGCAAACATCAAAGAAAATCAGAGAAAAAACTTTTCAGTCTAATCCTCATGACCTGCTGAGAAGTCTAAGCAAGCAGCAAGCATGTCAACACAAATGGGAACTGGCTTCTGAAAGGAAGGTTTGATCCGGAGAGCTGGATGAACACTAGGAGGAGTGATCAGTAAAATAGAATTCCTCGGATTTCAATTTAAGTATCCATTTTATCTGTTCCTTATCATCAGCTCTATTGACAAGGTCTTCATTGCTTCCTAATTGTTTGTCCCAGTTTTCTGTGCTTTTCTGTGAAGGGCTAGTTTGAAAAGAAGAGTTCAGTAGCTCGGCTGTGTTATTTGTAACTCAGCTGTCATTGATTTTATTCCTTTTCTAGTTTATTAAAAGGCCTGCTTTATCTCTGTTACAAGTCCCTCTACACACAGCCCAACACGCACTGCGCTCTTAAAGCTCTTTCTTATTCAAAACTGTCATTAATTTGTTCTGCTCTTTTCTTCTCTTTACGCATCTTCTTTTCCTACATGGTTTAACCACTGCTACGACACTTCCCTGCCATCTTTCTGGGTCTCCAGTGCTTATGACTCTGGTCCTTTTTTGCCCTTCAGTATTTCAACACTTTGTTCATTCCTCATGCCCTATACACGTACGATTTCAGGGCATTTTCTCTTCCTTCACCATGGTGTCTTCACAATATCCACCTCAACATGAGTTAAGACTGAGTCCTTTCCATCATGGTCAAGACATTTTCCAAATCCACCTTCCTTCCTCCCTCCATCCAACACTTACCCATGTCTCCTCTGCCTACCCACACCCATAGTTTTTCTGGAACTTATCTCCCTTCCTGTATATAATGTACCTTAGCATTCACAACACCTTTCTGTGGTTGAAGCAAATACGTAGGAAAAATAATTCTGTGTTGGGTGAATCCGTTTTTTGCCATAGCAAATTCACAAGTTCTCTTCCTAGTGAAAACACCACTGCAATCTTATTTCGCATTCATTCAGCATAAACTGGACAGAGATGGTCATCTGTCACTCAAAAGCCTTATGGACACTTCATGTGTTTATCTGGTCTGTCTCACACTGAACCAAACCATCTCTTCTTGCATTTCAACCCACAGGCTGTGAATGCTGAGCAGCAAAATTGCTCATGGTCACTGCACTTGTGATTCATACCAGCAAGGCTTGGGGAGGAAAACGGCCTCCTCTCTGTGCAAATTGCAGCTCTGTTGCAGGAAGGCTCTGGTACAGCTTTCTGGAGCAGATTCTCAGGTAGCACAACAGCGAAGGGGTCAGAGATGGGGCAGCATGGTAAAGGCAGGAGGAATTGCCCACTGCTCTGGCTTTTCCTTCTTTGCCCTGCAAGCAATGATGCAACATCCAATTAAAGGTTTCAGTTGTCTATTTAAAATCATTTTAAACAAACAACCCCAAAAAAAGAAAACAAAGCCCAGGAATCTGTATACAGAAGAATTTCAACAGAAATGAATATATAGGCCTTACTGCATTCTTGAGTTGAATCAATGATGCAACCTCTGGAGTACAGCGTACAGTACTGTTTACCGCAGCTGAGAAAGGACACTGCAAAATTAGAGCTCATTAAAGGGATCTGAGGAAATTCCCACATGAAGAAAATGTGCAGTTCAGAATGGGGACAAAGACAGAAGGAATATGAGAAAATTACAAGAAGCCGAACAGGCTGAAGATGGTGGGCTGGGAGCTCTGTTCCACATGTCTCATGACAAAAGAACAAAGAGCCAGTTGATGGAATATTAAGAAGCAGCAAATTCAAAACTGATAAAAGGAAATATTTCTTCATAGCTAGTTTCACTGCCAAAGGAAATCTCTGAGGATAAGAACTTAACAAGACTGCCCAGGGACCGACCACTCACTTGGATAACGAGAACACCCAGAACAAGAGAAGTTAATGCTACAAACCCTTGGAAGAGGCATCACGCATCACGCACCAGGCCTTAAAACAATTCTCTTAGAAAACGGAGTGCATTAGAGAATAAGTGGGAGGGAAAGGGAGATGGATTATGCTACATCTGTTTGTTGTGCAGGGCTTATATCTTCTTTAGAAGCATCTGGCATTAGCCATAGTCATAGGCCGTGCTCTGACGCAGGCTGAAAATTGTGTTGTTGCCATTTCTTGGTGTCCCTTACTTGTTTCTCTTCCCTCCTCCACCTGGTTAAAGCTGATTAAAAACTAAGAAATGAATTTCACACAGTAATTCACAACTGTTTTCATCCTGAAAAGTTAAAAATAAACTCACTTTTTCTTTTTTTTCTCAGAAACTTATGGTGAAATATTTTAATCAAAACATTTACTGCAAACACAGGTGCTAGCAAACAAAATATGTCAGTATACATTCTGGAAATATTTACAATGCAGGGGGTTAGGGAGAGATCGAATATTTTAATAAAACACTTGCTTTTCATGAAAAGTAGCCCGTATTTTTTTTTTTTCAGAAAAAGTCTGGGTTTGTTATTTTCTTTTGAAAACCCTGACAAATTTTGATCAACTCGATTCCCAAAGACAAGTGCAAATGGCCCTGCCAGTTGTATTGGGTTTATGTGGTAAAGGTTTGGTAGCAGGGGAGCCACAGGGGTGGCTTCTGTGAGAAGATTCCAGAAGCTGCCCCATGTCAGATAAAAGACAGCTCCAGATGGCTCTGAAAGGGACCTGCCGCTGGCCAGACCTGAACCAATGAGTGATGTTGTTTGCACCTGTGAGAGCAGATTTAAGAAAGGGAAAATAAAGTGCTGCGCAACAGCAGCTGGGAGAGAGAGGAGAGAGGAACAGCCCTGCAGCCACCANCCATGCTGGAGCAGTTTGCTCCTGAAGGATGGACCCCGTGGTACGGACCCATATTGGAGCAGCTCTTGAAGAGCTGCAGCCTGTGGGAAGCGCACACAGGATCTGTTCGGGAAGGACGGCATCCCGTGGGAGGGACCCCACGCTGGGGCAGGGGCAGAGTGACCATGAAGGAGCGGCAGAGACGAAGCAATATGGGCTGAGCGCAGCCCCCATTCCCCGTTCCCCTGCACTGCTCGGGGGGAGGAGGTAGAAGAGGGTGGATGGGGGGAAGGTGTTTTTAGTTTGCTTTTAGTTTCTCACTGCTCTGGTCTGCTAGTGATAGTAATAAATTACATTAATCTCCCTATGTTGAGTCTGTTTTGCCCGTGACAGTAATTAGTGAGCAACTTGCTTGTCCTCATCTCAACCCTTGAGCCCTTGTCCATCGTATTTTCTCCCCCTGTTCCTTTGAGGAGGGGGAGTGAGAGAGCGGCTGTGGTGCAGTCCTGCTGTTCAGCTGGGTAAAACCACCACACCAGTGATTAACACAGCCAGGAAACCGCAGCAGCATCGCGGAGCAGGAATGACCAAGTGAGCGGCACTCAACAGACTGAAAGAAGTATCATGGGTTGAGGAGCTGAGGGCAGGTGAGATAGCCAAGTCCAGCTCCCATTGCCAGCAAAATCAACAGAAAAACCTTTTTTGACATGGATGGGAGCGGAACACAGTGTCTGCTCCTCAGGGTGGCTGGAAGCTCTGCTAGGGTCAGCCCTCACCCCTCTGCCATCACGGGGACCACAGTGGCAGACAAAGCGCCAGCATATTCTGGATTAAATTGATGAGATGGAGCTGCTGGCAGCAAATGCATCTCTCGGTCCCCAGCACTTTGAAACGAGCTGCCCCTCCCGTTCCAGCCCAGCTCCGGAGGGAGGGGAGGAACGAGCAGGCATTTGCAGAGCCTCTAATTAGGGAGGAATGGGGAGTGTGTCCCCACAGCCTGTGCAGCAGGCTGGGGTAGGTGCTCAGCCGGTCTGGCACAAGCCGAGTTGCTTAAGGTTTCCTCTGTCTGCTGTTATCTTTGTCCCTTGCTACGTGCTAATTGAGCCTTTCTTTTTCCCTTTCTGGCTGAAACATCTGCTTTTAGTGCTCACAAACAATAAACCCTTTCTTTTTTCTCTGCTCACTTGGGATGTAAATCCATGCAGAAGGGGAAATGAGGGGGAAAGGGCTGCGTGCCACATTCCCAGCATTAGCATAATAACAATGACTATGGCTCGGTGCAGCCCTGTGCGGCAGCAAGCCTAACCTGCCTGCGCTGATCCGACCTAACCATCGCGCTTCTTGCCAGGAGCACCAGGGCCTCTGAAATGTGTCGGTGGGCTCGTGTGGGTGCTGAAAGTTGGCTTGCCCCCTGCTGTCAGTATGGCTGACAGGTTTCTTAAGAAACAGCTAGCTGGAGCAGTAAGGATGTCTAAGACTTTCCCTCTGCTTTAGAAATGTCAAGTAAAATATAATACTTGCATGTAAAATTGGCATCTCATGTGCACACTCAACCGCATCTCAGCATGTCAGTCTCCTGAGAGCATAAATTCCTGAAACACAAGCATCCAGATGATCCAGCATAGGCTATGTCTATCCTTCCCCCCAAAAAACAGCATCCTGGGTGTCTGTGTACATGGCTAGGCTGCCTTCTGGCTCTACCCCATCTGCTCACATGTTTTATCATCTGGAGTGGGCAAACCCAGCCTCCAGCGTGGCTTGGGGACTGTCATTATCCTTGTGGGTCACATGTCACAAAGTGTCCAGGATTTACCACCTTCAGGAAACCACTTCCGCCACAAACCTCAGGCTATTACTGGCACAGGTGTTGTTTATTTGGGGGAAGGGGTGGGTGGAAGTGCAGGGCCAAGGGCCAGCAGGCATGGCTTTCTACCTCCTTACACCTCTGCTGTGCACATGTTGCTCGAAAGCACCAGTGCCACCTCCCTTTGTCAAATTCTGCCTATAGCAAAGCCTGGACAAGGTACCACTTGATATATGAACACTGAGGAGTAAATACAGGAGCTAGGCTGGGATCTGCTGAGCAGCTGTGCAGGTGAGAAATGGGGAGGTGCGTTCACACCTTCATCCTCTTCTCACTGTCACCCAGCCAAAAAAGCACGGAAACACCAAGCAGCCTGGAGCAAGCTCTGCCAGCAGTTGTCTACCTGCCCTTCACAGTGCTATATCATCTGCTGGATGCCCAGCACAACCCCGTCCTCTTCTTAATAACATGATTTCTTGGACGATGTCCACCCTCCCCTGGATCTGTGTGCTGCCACTCTTGCAAACCCCTGCCCTGCTATGGGACCTGGAGCAAATGGTCCAGCTGTGACTGGTTTGTCAAAGGAGACATGGGCACCCACAACTACAGCTAAGCTGGGGGGAGTGTACAAGTGCTGAGCCCCTCCCAACACCAGGTCTCTGGTGTCTGTCTCTGTAACAGCAGCAGAGTGAGTTATCTCTACCGAAGAAGCACCCCAGAAACGCTGCCGGGGTCTGCTGTCAGCAGTGAGTCTGTTACTCCCGCCTGCATTCATTCAGACGCTGTCAAGGTACGAACCAACAGCCCCCCAGCAGCTTCAGCCTGTGTGTGAAGGGAAAGAGATAAAGGTATTATCGTTAAAGAATACAAACCCACCTTCCAGAGCCACGTGCAAGAGAGACGGCCGTATTCAGCTGTGGGAGCCTAATGCTTAGGACTCGAAAGTTGCTTTCAACTAAATTTTCCCATTTCCGACAAAAATAAAGTGTTACAACTACAAGCTGTTCCAGCAAAGCCTCCTCAACAGATAATCGGATTTACATAATTGGGTGCTGGTGGGACTTCAATAAATCATCAACGTGGTAGTGTGTTTATTTTAGCCATGCAGAGTCACTGCTCTTCCCCACATAGTTCCTGGCGCCCAAAATACGCCAAATACAACTGAGGGGGAGACATATGTGGCTTGTGCTTGTGGGCAGGAGAAATACAGACAGGCTGTGCCTAATTGCCACTGAGGACTTACTACATATCAGGAGCTATGAGCTTGGTGGTTTGATAATGGGCTGAGGCTCCTCGGACCTGACCACAAGTTCACATCTAACCCAGGTCATTTATAAGCCTTCCAGGAGACAGCTGTTTGTGGGGCAGCATAAAATCTGTTGTGTTTCTCTGTCTGCATCAACAAACCTTGTGTTGATATTTCCAGCCGGTCACCTCCATGAATAGTCCAAATGCCAGAGAAGGAGGAAGAACTCTATTCCTACTCACAAGTGGTTCTTCCACCACCAAACCATCCAGAGAGAGGGAAAACTGCTCTGCTATTGTGATGCATACATATATAAAAGCAATATTGTATTGATAGTTCGCTTTTACCAACCCTAGGCTTATCTGCACCTGAAATGAGCTGTGATCCAAATACCTCTTTGGAAAAAGTTTTCTTCTACACGTCTCAAAGTGGGGATAAGTCCTTCTCCAGGAGGGTAGGGCTAAATGTGGGAGAAGGACAGAAGCTGCCAACGTGTTGCTGCTACCTGCATATGGATAATGCCACATGCCAGGGACTAGCAGTGAACAAAGGCGATTTGTGAGCTGGGAAATGGGATTGCCAAAAGAGATGGAACAGAAATGAGGTTTTAATCCCCCAGCCCAATCTTCCCTGGTACTGGCTGTCTGCAAGAGCAGGATTTTATCAATGCTGTCCACAGGGAACTTTTCTGACCTTCAGTTTGCTGGAGCCTGGCAGAGCATTGCACTTCTCTAAGATGTGTGAAGACAAGTTTTCAAAATACACAGATGCTCCTGTGGGCTAGAGCCATAGCACGGCACAATACACACCAGAACATATTGTGTAGACTGAACTCCACAGAGGAAGTCTGTGCATAGCTTACAGGTCCTGCAAATTCACAAGAACAGGTATATCAACTTTTTCTGCACTCTTCATTGCCAGTGAGCTTACAAAGTCAAATGCCTTGGGATCTGTGTATTTTCCAGGCTAGATGAAAACAACCTTACCTATTTGCGTTTGGAGGGCTCTCCAGGTTAAAGAAGAAGAGAAAACTGTGTATAAGACCCACAGCTATACTACACAGGAGACTGATGTGAGTGTTCACTTGAAAATTTAAATTGCTTGTATTGCACAGCCTCCTTCAAGAGTTTTCTATACCCAACCTCCCTCCCTCCCCCAGCTCAGCCCCTCTGCCTGCCTGTCTGCCAGAGAGACAACGCCAGCACTAGCACTTTCTCAGCTGCCAAAGCACGTTTGCCTGGGACTTCATTTCTCTGTATCACAAGCTACCAGCAGAAACCTTGTCATTGCGATTTTTCACGTATTTTCTTCTTTTCTGTTTCTTTTTTTTTTTATCTCTCTGAAATCTCAACTTCCCAGCTCATGGCCGTAGGCTAGTATGAGACTGGAACAAAACTTATTCTCAGTCCTAAACAAAATGAATAAAGCAAAAGAAAACAGGCACCACAAAGAAAAAGTTAATACTTGGAGTAATAAGCATCAGGGTTTCTGTCCATACTGCGTCAGGAAGGGCAGAAGAGTGAGAAAGGTCCCACAGCTGCTGTCCACCCTCTGAGAGCAGCTAGACCGTGGCTTTGTCTGATGAACAGGCAGGTGGCAGGTCCATCCAATTGCTGTGTCCACAATATTTCTATCTCATATCATGGCAAATTTCAGCTAAAGAGGTTGCATCCCAGCCGTGGGCTTGGAATTAGGACCAGCAAATCCACTGCGCACACAGATAGGGTACTGTGAGCAGTACAGGATGTCTTGCAATGAATGGCCGATGATGAGATGCTAAAGAAACACTTTCAGGGCACAGGGCTGTGTTTGGCTAACACAAGGCACCGTTCTTCCATGTGCTGTCCAACGAGCAGCAAAGCCAGCAAAGCAGATGGGCAATCCTTCCTTTTTCTCCTTCCTTTCCTTCCTTCCCTGCTTTCCTTCACTTGCTTTTTTTTTTTTTTTTTAGTTCTTTCTTTTTTCATCTCTCTCTTTAACATTTCAACTGAAGAAATGAGGCTTATTGTTCCACCGGCTGAGTAAACTTTGAGAGCTTTAAGAAAAATAAATAGTAAGTCTTGCTTGCCAGGTGGGTTCTTCCTCACTTCTCAGCTCCAGTTGCATCTCTAATTTAGAATCTGCAGCCAGTTAACGAGCACAGAGGAGACACGGGCTCAGCGCAGAGTATATCTTTCTAAACACAAACGCACACACACTCACACACTTCCAGATGTTTCATCTTTTTAATAAAGATTCAAGCCGTGTGAAAAGAAAGGCTCAGATCTGAAAATAACAAAGCAGCCCATGAGAAGGGTACTTAGAGCACTAGTGTTGGGCTGGGGTTTTTTTTGTTTGTTTGCTTAATCCTGAAATATTATGCAGAATCCGGCCCTTGAAAATTTCTTATTTCCTTGCACCGAAAGTGGTCTCCAAAGAACTGAGCAAAATCTGCGTATTAAATCAAATGTATTTTCCTACCCGTACCCCCTCCCCACTCTAACCTCTCTCCACACACTTACACAGACACACAACTGCTTTTCATAGCAAGGCTATAATTTAACAGCTAATGCCTTGCATGAGTACCACCCCTTCCCAAATTCTCCTGCTTTTCACTTTCTATTCAAATTCAAAGCCAGATTATTTTAGCTCTACAGCCCTGGAAAAAAATGAAATGACAATATTTGAAGAAGCTGCTAGTAGTTCTTTCCCCCCTTTCAGTTCACACCCATGCAATGTCAAGTGTAAGTCTATTCTTTCTGCCTCTGCAGATACAGAGACAGTTGGGAGCCCAATAAATAATATTCCAGGGCTGAAATGTCCTATTTTAGACATGTGACAGAATTTGATTCTCCAATGAGCACCTAGAGATCTGACTTACTTACATCAAAAAAAAGCATGGGCAGCTGGTAACAAAGAAACCTGGGCCCCAGAAAGGGTCAGCTGCGCAGCGAGAGTCCGCAGGCTTTTCTGCTCATCGGCTCTTCCTAACTGCAACCTCCGCAGTCAGACCAAGGCAACTGGTCCAGACCATGGCTGGGGACCTACCCAGTTTGACTGAGATACATCAAGGCCCAATTAGTTACCTATGGAGCAATTAATTGGTAGGCAAGACAAGATTGCAATGCAGCAAGGTTCAGCCTTTCCACCTTTGTACAGAGCACTGCACCAGTCATTTGCCCACCATAGTAGCCACCACCTGCCAGCAATGAGGTACATGGGTTGTTTCCAGCTCCATGCACTTAAATATTGTTGTGCACCTAACAGCGAGTGGAGGGGAAGTCCTGGTTAGAAAATACAGCCTCAGATAGAGCCAGCTCCTCTCCCCTTCTTGGAGCCAAAGCAAGCACTTCCCAGCCAGGCTGAACAATTTGTGCTTTTGCTGTTTAATGCTGAATTATGCCAAGGTGGGGAGGCCTTCTCATAACTTTTCCAGCGCTCTTTATGCTTTACACCAGGCATGCCAAACCCAGGCTGTGGGGTACAGCAGTGAAGCTGATCAAAATGAGATACACTGAAAGGAATTAGAAAAAAAAAAAATAGAAGCATCATAATCAACACCAGGTGTAGGCCAATTAAACAGCCGTTCCCATGTGCTCACAGGAGGGCACTCACTCACAATTTACCCAAACAAATCCATGCTTAAAAACTCTCAGGAGTTTCACAGAAAAATCACATTTCTCTTCAGAGCTCTTTAAAAATATCTGAAAGCACTTTCGTCTGTACACACCAGCTTTGCACACCAGAAACAGCTCCCTCTCAGCCCAGGAGAACCAATCAGCCTGGATTAAAGCACTGGCAGATGACTGTTCCTTACAAAGAAGCAAAAGAGTCCTTCTTCCCACAGCTCTCCTCCTTCAGCTACCCCCTTCTAATCCTCCTCTGACTTTCTGCAAGGGGGTGTTGGCTGTTGGCTTGTACTTTCAAAAGGCATCTTAGGGGCGGCTAGGTGCTCAAGTCTGATTTATTTATAGGACCCAGACACTCAGCTCTCAGGCTCCTTTGAAGCCCTCGTAACCTCAGCACTATATGTATTCCAAGCACAGTTTTCTTTTGCTGTCAAATTGTTTGATGTGTAAGAAGGTGCACATCAAACTGGACAGAGTTTTACTGTGTCACATCTGGACCTGCTGCCCACCCTACCTCCATCCTGTCCACAGCAGCTGTCCACGTCTCAGCCTCTTCCTCTGAGATAAGCATGGTAACCCAAACCATCCGTCTGCTCTTGAGTTAACCTTCACCCACAGTAATGATCACCCCACGGTTGGGTGGTTGAGCACCCCAGACCAACCTCACTTCCAATTCAACTTGCAAATCGACTCGTGTCACCTGAGTGTGGTCCCTAGTTCAAACCCTGTTTGTGCCAAAAATCTCTTTTCTTTGGCCTGCTGGAGCTAGTTACTTGGATTTGTCTGGTGGAAACATGGAATAAATCTTGAGTTCACTCATGTTATTGTCCGTTACAACAATCACTAGCGCTGATACAAGCTACTTTCAGTCCTCCAAGTGCTTTCTCAGGATTCCTCCTTCTAGCCCTTCATGGAGGGCTCTCCAGGAAGCTCTTGCAATCTACAGGGAGATAATTCATGGAACACATCAGTAAACATGTAGCAAAGGATTTCTTAGGGTTTTGTCTGTCTTTCTCCCTCACCTTACTGACAAACACAAGTCTTAGTGTGACATGTAAAGGACTGCAGCACCAGCAGGAGCACAACTAACCACAGGACACTTGCGGAGTGTAGCCAGGTAAGGGTAGGACAAAATAAGAACTGTTTAGGCTCATAAGGAGAATGTCTGTGGGAGCCAGGGTGAGAACGAGTATTCCTCCATCCACCATCCCGCATTTCAGTTGATAAAATCCTCCTGTGTTGTCCTTTGTCAACTGCAATTGAACCCTCTTCCCCTTACACTTCTGTAACAATAAATCCCATCATCTCATGCCGACAATTGATTTTGCATGTGTAACTAACAGGCGTGGCAGGAAAAGGGTACAGTGTCATCCTCTGGGTCTAAACGTGAATTTCAAGGCTGCCTTCAGCTATAAACAGTTATTGATTATTCACTTGGAAAGTCAAAGGCAGAGAGGGATGATGCTAGCTGTATAAACCTTGGCAGGACACTGGCTATAGATGCTGGATTGCCTTCATCACACTAGCCTGATGGCATCCGAGCACATGCTGACCTTTGACCATGACTTTACAATAACTGAAGGGGTCTCAGACCTCTCTGGATCCCATCACAACAAAACAGCAGCTTTGACTGAGTGGATTAGGAGATGTGCAAGCTCACCCCTCTTTGGATTCCTCCTGTTGTTTATGGTCCTCAACAAAATTACAAAAGACAATCATCTGGCTGTTGTACTGCTTAATGCTGGTCGTCATCTCTGCTTGAGGTTGTTGATTGTCATCAGGAAGGCTGCGGCTGCCTCTGCCACTTAACGTTAGGATTTAGCACATCAAATGTCATCATCTTTTTAGTTTTTATTTTCCAGGGATTTCAGCTCTAACTATATCATATGGGGGAGAAGGAAGTGTGTTTAGCACGAATGAAACTGCCTGGAAGCTCTCCTAAGGGTTTTAAATTTTAGAAACAATGCCAGATTAAAGAAGCATCTCTCTGAGCAGCAGAACCAGTGAAACTGAGCACTTGATGGATTTATGTCTCAGGACTCAATGCCCCTTTACATTTTCCGATACCTAATAAAGGCTAAGCTAACACTGCAGCCTGGGGATAATACTAGGGCTCCTCCTCTCCTCCATCCATCTGTCTGTTTTCATGAAATCCATAGCAATTTAAAATTTTTGACAGATTGACCCATCTGCCAGGTTTGTTTGATGTAAGCCAACAGGTTTGGGGGTTGTTACATGGGGTCTGGTAGACGATCGGACACTATATCACAGACATCTCAATTCCCTAGGAAACTAAGCTAAAACTCCTGGGCTCAGTCTCTACAACCTCTTATTGTGCCTACTCTTTTATAATAATGTACAATGAGCATGCCCAGCCCCTGCAAAATGCTAACACATTCAGTTTGTGCCAGGGCTGAATAGCTATCCACCCCACAAGCAGAATTCACTGTTAGCACTGTGCCCGATTCACGGAGCAAACAATACTTTTACAGCTTGGGAAGATGATCCTTACGTGCTGCATCTGCAAGGCACCCTCAGTAGGGCTGTCTCTGTCACTGGGGACGGGCGAGATGACAGATGTTGTATCAGGCCATGGCTGAAAGAGGAGAGAAGCAATATATATGTATATCTATCAAACAGCCTGGCTTGTGCAACTAATAACACCAGCGATTAGATCAGTTTTACTAATGCTCATTTCTGCCGTTTCCTTGGTGCTTTTTTTATTCCCTTTGGCTGGGAGTATGTAAATAGACTGATTACCTGGTTCTTGATTCTGTTTCTAAAACACCACCTTTGCATTGTCTTTGCCAGGGAAGAAAATAATTGATGGGGTAAAAGCAGTTATATATCTTTTTATTATTATTTGATGGCAGCATTTCCATCATTGTTACGATTGATCAAGCCTTTAAATCCTGTTCAAAAACTACATCTTTCCTCAGTTCCTGCCACTGTCCATGTACATACTAGGAGTTCATATCCAGCAATTCTTTTCTCCTTCTTCCTGCCTATTCCTTTGACAGGGGCTGTCAGAAGAGGTTTCCATCTGCTTTCTAGAGCTGAGTAACCAGTTCATTATGAAGTCAACATGACAGGTTATGGAAAATAGAATGAACACCTTTCCATAACCACAGTATTTATGCAAAGAGAAAACAGTCTTCAGTGTGGCTGCTTATTTTTGCAGACGTCCCTGGGCTGGGAAAACAGCACAGACCAGAGACAGTAAAAGGATTTTTGTTGTCGGTGATGTAGAAGATTGCAGCTCGAGGGAAAAAAAGTCGGACATTAAAAAATAAAGTGCATGTTAGAAAAAAATCAGAAGATTAGAGAGAAAGGGTCTGATCTAAATGGGCAAGAGCAGTCCTGTTCTCAGACAGCTGTCTGTTTGCCTAGCTTTGAGTTTAGTATAATTGAGGTTTCGTCAGTCTGAAAGCCTTGGGAAAAATATTTTAAAACTAGACAAGGAAGAGACAAGTTCTGAGACTCGGAGGTCTCCACTTGCAGGGATGAGGTTGTGGCAAGGTCAGGTGGATTTGGGATCCACTACTAGGCACTTTAATCGGGAAGCATTTTCCCTTTATAATGTGGCAGTAATGTACTGAGCCAACATTTGCCTTGAAAAGGGTGGCTAAGCAAATGTACTTCAGTGGGCTGGCTGTGGAAAAACTTGCAAAAGAAAGAGCATTCATCTTTTCCTTCTCTTTGTAGCTTCTAGCTGTGCCTTCTCATCTCTCTAGGGCAACACTGCAGTAACCACTGTAGGGCAAAGTCTGCAAGCAGCTTGAATCCATTTTGCTGGAGATGACAAAGGTTAATAAAACTCGTACTAAAATCACACACACAGCTCCAATTTTGGGATTCAATTCCTTTGGAGCAGACTTTGCTCAGTTGTGAAGCCCCCCTGAACTGACAGGAGTCCACACAACCAATGAAAAGGAGTGGTTTCCTTGCTTGCTTTAACACATCCCTCCAAACTCAGTAAGCAGAGAAGGTGCTATGAGGATTGCTCACATTTTGCAGAAGTAGAGAAATGTTTAGCACCTACCAAGACTGGTGCTCTAAACATGCTGAGCACAAACTCCATCTGAAGATCCAGCTGCCTACAGAGCCCATCGCCCCACTGCAAACAGGGCTCTGGTTATCCAGAGGGCCTGAAGTTCAACACACAGTGAAATCTAAATTTCACAGGGATTTCACAGCTGAATACACTCTCCCGCTACAAATAAATACATAAGAGTTAAATCCGTGCATCAGGCACAATGCATGCTTACAGAAGGATTCCACCAAACTGGAGGGCGGGTCTGTGCCCATCACAAAGTGAACTACAGTGAGAAATGCAGCTCACAGGACAGCCCACATTTCAATAATGTCATCACATTTTTCTGGACCCATCTCAGGTTGTTTATGTCTGAAATTGACACATTTTATTGGGTCTAAGTAGTATCATAAAAACAATAAAAAGCAGCTCTGACATTTTCTCCTCCCCTGCTGTCTCAGCTGCCACAGCCCTGACCTTCTCCTGTCTGTACCCAGTCCATATTTCAAAAGAAAATAACCTCAAAAACTTTTTTTTTCCTCTCCAAAGTTTGTTGCTTCTTGAAATATTGGAAGACTTTTTGGAAGGAGTAAAATGACCATAAAAAGTGATACTTCTTCAGTAACTCCAAAGATCTACTCTATTTAAAAAAAAAAAAAAAAAAAGGAGATCTTAACCAAAAAAAGAAGATGGAGAAATGTGTGTGGTAGGAACATTATCTATCTGAAGAAAACCAGTGTGGATGGCCCGTGAAATTAGGCTTTTATCACTCCAGAACATGACTATCTTTATCACATAGACATGATCACACACAAAAGACTTTAGCTAGTGCATAATAACTTCTAATTCTCCCTGTCCTAAATCCCTTAGGAATGGAGAAATCGGCTCTACCTGACCGTATCCATGTGCTTTAAAATCTATCAGGTACCACTGCAGTCTCTGATCACATCAGATAGTGTAAGTCAGACAAGGTTAGTGCTGGCAAACAGGCACTGTCTGACCTCCAGAGTAATCTGAGGTACAGTGAATGGTGGTCATGTTTAGCAAGTGTCACTGTTTCTGCTGGATCTCTTAACCCCCAAAACAACAAGGAAGAGTTAGTGTCATGGGGACTGATGGGGTGGACTTAAAACCAAGGTCATCCATCCAGACTCCTGTGTTATATGGGAAAAGCAGTCATCTGACTCTCCCATTGCTGCACTCTCAGAGGATCACTGGGGTAATTCTCAGCTTTTGACACCTTATACCAGTTGCAACCCACCTGAGATCCTCTGGCCAGCACAGTCCTGCATGTGGGGCCAGAAAGCACAAGGCAATCCCAGGCATTGTGCTGTGCCTGCCTGCCAGAGCCAACCAGCAGGATCAGCATTCTGTCTCCCTAAAATTATTCATGTTTTCTCAGCTGGACATGGTTTTCTTCTTCATTCCGTCTCCTAAATATACCGCGTAGTGAGAGAAACCTAGTTCACTCTACCCCAAATGCATAAGTGGATGCATTTCAGAGGTTTATGAAAAAAGCCTTCTCATATCCACCCTGTTGGTCTGCTGGAAACATCTGTAAAATGCTCCGAATCACTTTAAATAAAGTGCTTTAAATAAATGTTGTGCACACACATACCATCATTGTTTAATTCCTCTTGCACCTGTTTCTTTACACCAGATTTGTACCAGTCCCTGACAGAGACACCCATAAAGGGTTAAAGCAATAAAGGAAGGAGAATGCCTATAGGCAGCCAGTTCATTTCCCAGTATCAAAGATATTTATACTTTCTCTATGCCTGAGTTATTGTGATAAATATGTTGAGGTTGTATTATTAGTAAGATAGTTGCAATCTCATGGAACTACTTGCTGTAATACAGAATTCATGAGCTCCTGGCAACAGACTGCATTAAACCACTTAACAGAGGTCACTTCTCCAAAGTTTAGACATTTACATTCTAACCAGCAGCCTGGCTGCAAGCAGCCATTTATCCTCCACTACTCAGACACCAACCGGAGGCTGCTGGGGAGCTGAGGATGGTGGCTCGGTGGCTGGACCACCTCCCGCTGACCTGCAGGATGGAGCTGAGAAGAAGAGTTAGCTTTCACGGGCCTGAAAATGATATTTTATTCCTCTGCTTCAGCAAAATAATAAGCTGCACCCACAAGGATAGAATAGCTATTTAATATGGCCTCCAAGAAATAAAAAATGAAAGGGGCAGAGCAAAGTGAAGATGCTGTAAAGAAGCCACAGGTACTGAGACTTGCAAAGAATATATTAGCTTTTTCTTAAATCAGCATCTTCAGGGACTGCAGTGATAGCCAGTGCACCAGAAAGAAAGCCGATAGTGCCACCTACTCCTTTGTAGACTAGGAGTCAGTCCTGAACCAGTTTCTTGAAACAAAAGCTGCCTTGGAAACCCACCTACAGCCTGCTTGACTGGCAAAAGGAGCTACTAAGCAAGGGCATAAAAAGAGAGAGACTCCATTTTGTTCACTGATTTAACAAGAAGACTCAGATGCACACACAAATATACACTCACACTTCAGTGGTCAAAGAAATGAAGACTACAGATTGATAGTGGCTTTGATGACTTAACAAGAGATTGCATTTCTCTCTGCTAGCAGTTTTCATTACCTGGTCCCCTGCTGCAAATGTCCCGGCCAGGAGAGTCTGTTCATTGGATGAGTTCCCCCATGAAGAGCACTGCCAGCTGTGTCCCCTCCGGGTGCGACTGCTCACAATCTGCATCCTGAGCATCATTCTCACACAGCCTCTGGCTGCAAAGCCTGAGCCTTCTCCAAAGTTGCAAAGATAGGATATTTTTGCCCAAGAAGAGAAAGAGAGAGAGAGATTGGGGAAAGAAGATTTATGAGGAAAATGGTGATAATAAATCACCATTCTAAAGTTTGGGCTTTTTTTTAAAAGAAAAGGATTGGTTCATAAGAATGCAACTGGTTAAATAATTATTTTTTCCATTACATAAACACGTTCTAAAAATAATTTTATTGGAACTAAAACATCTATAGTAGCTTGACCTATTTATCATTTTAACATATATCTATAGTCACAATAAATGTATTAAAATGTTATATCCCATAATCTGCCTGAGCAAACTCAGATAAATCGTTGTACTTTGAAAATCTTGTTAACAAGCAATTAATCACAGCTCCTGAGTGCAGCAAAGGAGCTAATTATAATATTTACTTTTCTTGGTGGCACAGGTTCTCCAGAACTCTCAAGTCCTTCTTGAAATCAATAGAAGTCAGGTGTGATATGTAGAGATGCCTCCCTTCACCCAAAAAAACCACCTCATACAAATACCTGTGATTCTTTCATTATTAAAATAAAATAAAATAAAACAAAAAACACACAGAAAATGTTCCTTGCGTATTCTGATTTCCATGATCTATATCCAACTACTTTATTGCCAATATCCCACTTTCCAGCATCACTTTGGTTTGAATACACCCAAGTTAATGGAGGACTTGTGTATTCTTGATTCAGTCTTCTCCAAGCAATGTATACACCAAAAATGCCAGTCTGGATAAGATACAAAAATATTATTTATTTCTAGGATCGAATAATACCATGTCAGTCAGGGCAAATGCCTATTGTCTTAATCCCCACCTATTGTTGCTACCAGTTAACTCCTGGCTTGATGCAACCATATTATTTAAGGCTTTTTTTTTTTTTTTTAATAATGAAAATCTCTCAACAATCTCCTCTCTGTGTTCTAATACTGTAAATAATTGATCATACTGATAAAACATTTTGGCTGGACCAAAGCTAATGTCTTCAGAATCAATCAAAGTAACACTAAGGAGCTCAGCATGGAGCCAGTTTCACAGAGGCCATCAAACTATCATTGTGGTCTGGGCATTTGTTTGAATAAATTGTTTGTGTTTGTTATCATTTCTTAGTAAAACTAATTAAGGAACTAATTGATTGTTTTGTTGTTCTACTAATTAACTCCATATGGTGCACATCTCCATGGAGATACTGTATGAGTTATTGAAACTTCAGTAATTTAATGCGTCACTATTGAATATGGGGACAATTCTTTAAATCTAAGCATCCTTTATATTTAAGTCACCTTTTCAGATGTACTTTCTAGCTTTTCTGCTCTCCCTTTGGTTATAAATGTCCTATGCATCCAACTACACAAAACCAAGCAATTTGAAAAGCAAGCCAGCCAAAGAAGATGGAGATGTGGACAATTACTACGAGAGGGCTTTAATCTGTGAATAAATGAGAAAGATGTTAGCAACTTAGCTTCTTAGCTTTTTCTTAGCTTCAGGCTGAGAGTAAAGTCTTTAGGTTCACTCAGTAGCCAACAGAACTAGTGCCCATCACTAAAATCAGGACCTGTGCACAAAAGTCTCAGAAAAGCATTTAACAGTGCTATTTATGCTATTCTATGGGCAACTCCTGTTCCTGGGATTCAGAAGATATAGATTCAAATCCCAGCTTTGCTACAGTCACTCCGTGGAATGTGTTGAGTCACTTTACACCTCAGTTCCGCCTCTAAGAAGGGAGATGTTACCTCTTTTCTCCTATCCTTCTCTATTTTGTCCGAGAAAAAATTGAGTCAGGACAAGTTTTGTCTTACATATGTACAGATCCAGCATATGGTATCTCAAGACCCTGAGCACCTGTGTAGCAGAAATTATTCATGTTTCTTGGAACAGGGAAGCTGATCCTATATGTCCCTGGCTATTTTTACCCATTGTAAGTCACAGCCTGGTGCCTGCTATTGGGTCATGATGGTAAGAATTGAATTCAGGACCTCTGATTTTAAAAAGTATTAGGTTTGTCAGTCAGTCAGCTCTAAAGTTTGAAGGTAGAGCTATCATTCTATCAGACTAAATTAGTGTAATTATCCCTTCTGTTGAAGACACGGCAGCGGTTGCTAAGACAGCCCTGTGGCTAGCTCACACAGACTCAGGTTTTATGCACCAAACTAAGCGCACTCTGAAAATTAGGTTCAAAAACTAATTTGTACTCCAAAGAATTTTTTGGTGAATAAATAAACACAGCATGGGGTAAATATTCAGAGCTCTCTTTACTGGCTGGCTTTGAAGAGAGTGACTGGGTAAATCCCTTCAAATTTCATCTGTAGTTCAGTCTAATGATGATGAGAGACTGGTCTGGACACAGAAGAATTGCCATAGTATTTCAAGGTTTCAAGCTGTCTAGCTCAGATATAGAGGGCTGAGTGCATAAGCACCGTGTTAAAATGACTTCCCTGGGGTATGCACCTGATGATGTGAGCAAGCTTTTGAGTTTCAGTGATCCTGAAAGCCACACTGGCAGATGCTTTAACTTCCAGTAGTGACACCTATGTCAGCAAAGAGGCAGACAAAAAGGCCTGGTCCGTTGGGTTTGCAGTGAAGCACCTGGACAAAACACACATTTGTATTCTTACTCATGTCCTGAGCCAGAAAAGGAGCTAGATCCAGAATGCTAAAAACTTTGGTTAGATATCTCTGTAGCCTCGGTTTTCCCAGTGCTTGAGATATTTTTTTCTTGAGTCCAACCATTTTGGGAGTTCTCTGAAAGCTGTAGCTCCCACAACAAAGTGAGAACTTGATTAAAGGTTTTCCTGGGCCTTTTTTCCAAAAGAAATGGGGTATATGTAATCACTCTGTTTGTGTCTTCATCCCCTCCCAACAATAATGTTGGAACATGTGGACCACTTTTAAGCCATGTGGCCAGAAAGGTAAAGCACTCTAAAACATACTGGACTCCTGCAGATTTTGTGAAGATAGGTGGCTGATTGGAAGAAAGAGACCCTATGCCTTCACTGAGGGAATATGTGGAATATGAGATCTACTATATTATTAGGTACCATAAAATACAGATACAGCAGAGCTGTTCTGAAACTCTCAGCTACAAGGCTTCAACAGGGCCTCACAACAGGACATCAGACTGATGTGCTACAGGCACCCTCAGTGCTGTGCCTTTCCAACTGTGCTCTGTTTTGTTTTCAGATAACTTTCTAATTCCTGTCATTGGAGGAAAAATAACATTAGAAATGCAACACAAAGTGCTCTCTAAAAATTCATAATCCTGAAAGCAAGGCTGAAAATTTTTCTGGTCTGTATATACAGATATCTGTAAACACAAAATCTGAGGCTTCTTAAGATTTGTTTGGGGAGTTCCAGGAGTATGGTCTGATTTAGGATTTGAATGCCAGGGGCTGGCATTGCTGGACCTTATTTACTGCATTTATGAGAGCATTCATCCCTAAAGTTGCCATATTGTCCTGGACTAAAAGCGGAGGGTGAGCAGCAAACACTACCCCCAACATGCCGAGGATTTGTCTCAGGCTGATGTCTTCTCCAGCGCACCTGCCTGTAGTCAGTGGAGTCTACAACAACAAACCACCCCATCCCTAATTCCACCTTAATCGAGTCTGCTTAAGTAAGGGAAGGTCCAAATCCACCTGAACACTGCCTAGAGACTGACACAGAGAGACAGAGAGAGAGAAAGAAAACCAAGGAATAGAATATTTTTTTCTTCCTTGTACTCTTTAGTATTCAGCCCTGACCTATTTTAGCCTTAAGCGTTGCATTGTGACTGATGAATGCTCTCCTCTGGCCTTTGTTTTCAGCTTTCAGATTGTTGATGTATTACAGAAATGATGTTGTCTGAAGCACCTCGGCTGCTCACCGAGGCAGCAATCTGCTCACCCTTCGATGAGCCATTGAGACAGTCAGGCGAACGGCCGCATTAGCCTGTCAATTTTGGCTCTTCGAACAGTTAGAACAATTTTGGTGAATTACAAGCAATAGAAAATCACTTTAGCTGCTCATTAGCTGGGAGACAGGAACGATGATAAATGCTCAGGGACTTTGAAAAGGCTTATGCACACACAGCTTCCTCCACAGCAAGGTCCATTTAACCCTGGTGTTGCTCAGAAAGCAATGGTAGTTACAGGCCAGGTACCTACTGGGCTCTGGTCGTGTATTGGCAAAAAGCAATCTCTAGCAGAAGCCAAGGCTTCCTAAAGGAAGCATCTGTGGGATTTGAACCTCCATATCTTGCACCGGACTGAAAAGGAACTTCATCTCTCTGTTGTAAGCAATAGGCTGCCATCTTCCGTGCAAGCTAGCTAGCTAGCTATGGCAGGGGGAGGACACCAGCACAACAGATTTTTGCAAGAACATGGTGCAAAGATGGTTTTTGCCATGGTCTGATCTATCCATCTGAAACATAGTGACTTCAACAGGTTTATTTTATTCTATCCACACACATGACCCATGTATTAGATGCACAAAGCATACGCTGGACAAAGGAGCAGAGAGGATCTGTGGGAGTGATGTGACTGCATTGCTTAAGGTTGATTTCTCACATGGAAGGAGACCACTGTAAATATTAACAAGGACTATAAAGGTCTCCTGGTGCAGCTGTTTTGTGAGGACGCAAACTCCTGTATGAGTATTGCAAGCTGCTGACAATGCAAGTAAGGGCATGTTGCAATGTCCTATACACGAGTTTTGGAGGTTTTGTATTCATAGTTACAGGGAAGTAACTCAATCAAAGTTCTTGAACTGGCAGTGTCAGTCTGGGATCCTCTCACAGGTCATGCCTCTCAGATCCAAGTGGTGAAATACCAGATAAATAGGAGAGGAATGGATGAGGGGAAAAAAAAAAAAAAAAAGCAGTAGTAGGGGAAATTCTGATAATATAAATATAGAGTTGCAATGACCTTATTAAGACAGATGCTCCTAAGTCACACCAGAAGCTGCTCAAATACCATGGTGACAAATGTTGCACAAGAAAGAAGACAGAAAGGATGCTGGAGTGACCATCTATTTAATGATGGATTTTGGAGATATGGAAAAATGGATCCCCATTTACTCAGGGGCACATAAAACTGCTAAAGACATCATAGTAATTTGGTCCAATTCTAAATTGCAATACTACGTGGTATCGGTGCCTCAGCTGTCTAACACATTACCTTAGCTTAAATAGACAATGTCCGCAAGAGTGGCAACCACGAATGAAGCCATCTTTACAGCTCAGTCTACAAAGCACCAAGGATCTGTGATGAGGAAGCTTATTGTGAGGACTGAATAATCCAGATCTGGCCCTGAAATTCTGAGCATTCATAGACTGAACTGAACCTCTGAGCACTTTGTCTCTTGTCTGTTGCTATTTTAGGCAGCGTGCTGAAGGACTGGTTCCTCCTGCCATGTCATTGAGAATGACAAAGCCTCTATCCAGCATTCAGGAGAATTGGATGGATGAAGGACAGGCAGGACAAAGAAGCTGATATTTTGAGGAGTTTCCTTTATTCAGATCAGGTCTTTTAACTTGCCCTCATGCCTTTGTTCTGCTGATTTAATGATTCCTTCCTCCACGCCTCCCCTCTATTTCCATTTGTGTGGATCAACCACAGCAGCAGGAAACCCTTTAATTGGGCAAAAACATTTGCTCATCTGAAGAGGTCTGCAGGTAAAGGAGCACACTCAGTGAGGTCCTTTCAGCATGTAGGAGAAGAAATTGCCATATCTTCTCTACTGGCATTAACAGGGACCATTTTCTACTCCTTGGTTCTGGCTTCTGAGATATCCACAATTGGCTAAATAGGCATTGTTGCTCTGACTCCCTCTTCTTATCAGTGAAAGAAGGCTGGTGCAGAGAAGCAAGCTGGCCTGGGAACTAGGAGATCTCAGTTCACTTGCATGTTTCACTACAAGCTTTCTGTCAGTCTCCCAGTAAGCTCCAAAAGTGCAATGCTTAGGCATTGGTCTGCAAAGTGCTGCAATACAGAAGATGTAGGAAACTAAGTCCATTAACTTTCAGTTAAGCTTAAGCTCCTAACTCAATACATCACTCTGAATACGTCAGTTGGATATCCAAGTCACTCAAGCTGTATGATTTTTAGCAAAATCTCACATCTATTCCTTTACTAATCTGAACATTAGAGTGACTATTCACAGGTCACACTCTGAGTCATGGTAGTAACAGCACTTCTGTACCAAGCTGGAGTAATGTGAGATAACAGTAATGAAGCACCAAGGCGTTTCAGTGAGGCATAAACAGCTCAGATCTCCAGTTCTTGAACTGTGGTCCATGGGCTGCAGTCAGTTGTCTGCAGCTGATCTCTGTAATTTTAGTGTATCACCTTTTGCAAGAAAAGTCTGTGCCACTTTTGCCACCAAGACAAAAGACCCCTGAAAACTGATAAGCTCATATAACTAAAAAAAGAGACAACATCGTGCTATAGAGATTGATATCTCCATGACAATCAGAAGTAAGGGAATGAGATACACCTGGAAGACAGACCTACCAGGGGACTTCACTAGCTGACATAGTGAGGCAACTGACAGATGGAGGAAAGTGATACACAAGATAACTTGATAACTCAGATAACTGATGGACTGAGACAACTTCATACTTTGGTTGATTAATACACTGAGGTGTCATAAAAAGAAGCAAACCCAACACAGTAGTCCGTCAAATACAGAGATGTGACAGATGCTTCAAGAATACTGATGTATCAGGACCATGAGATCTCCAGTTGAGCTGATGTTCATGCCTGTAATTGTTACTTTCTGATTTTGCATTCAGATGGACAGAAGCCAGTAGGAGAATATCAAAACTTCCACTAAGACCTTTTTAAATAATAATTACTCCATAGCAATGCTGTGAAATCTGTTATTAACCTGAGGCCAAAGGCCACTTTGTTAATCAGTCAGGGCTCATATTCTATCAAAAGAAGCTGGGTCTGATTGCTGGCCTAATCACAGGGTGACAGCAACTATCAGACGTGACATCTCTACTAGAATAAAAACGGCCTAATGGCCCAACTTTGCTGCGGGGCTTACAGAGAGTGACTCTTCTGCAAAAGGATTTTGGGGTGGACATGACAAACACTTCCATAACTCATAAATGTAGGGGCCTTGGGGTCTCATTGGGACGTCTCCCTACTTGAAGTGCTCTGCAGGGTAACAGCATAGGAAACAGTGAGTGACAAGCCTCCTCTCACAAGCTCACACTTTCAGTTGGGTTACCTGGTACCCTGCTTGTTACTGAGACAGTATGCTGAAAGCAAAAACTGGTGCCGTGCTTCCTCCCATCGAGGTCCTTTGCCTTACACAGCCCAGATGAAGTCCTCTCCTTTCCTGACGGCCAGCAGAAACCCTATGCATAGCTCAGGTCCCAGGCAAGATTTTGCCAAGGAAAGGGAAAGCCTGTACAAGGGTGCAGAATGAGGTGGAAAGATGTGGAAGGGAAAAGCAAGAATGCAGTTCCTGAAAGCAATGAGGGGACAGAGTTATTGAAAAGCAAGAAAAATGAGGGAAGGGTACTGGGGGGAGGTTATTGAATTGTAATGGCACATAAATGTGCTTGTGGAGGAGGGAATGGACTAGTTGGTCTATTATAAAGCAGCTTTTGCCCTTCAGCCGACATTATGCCATCTGCCCCAGGTGAGTTCCACCCTGGATTCATTGTCCAGGGACTCTGAAGGAAGCTGCAGCAGCTCCAGGTTCTTTACTTTCAGCTGCTTTATTGAAATTCTCTCCATCTCCCCTCATCTTCTGCTTGTATTACCGGATTATTGAGTCTCATATTCATCTGTCTCTAAAAGATTAAACTGTCCCCTGGAAAAGGCCATCACGTCCTGGAGGAGGAGATCCCATTTCCACTCCAACCCCCAAGAAATAGTCTCTGGAAAGTTTTTCAGCTTGATAAGTTCCCATCGTTATAAGAAATCTTCTGGCTAGAAACGAAAGCAAAGCCTAAGTGACAGATGCCAGCAAGTTTCTATACCCATGGCACAGAAACCATATCTGAAAAGTGGGGAAAAGCGTGGGGAAGTGCGGCATCACCGCATCTCCTGGCCAGCACGATGGGGCTCAGTGTCTTCACTGGCTCCATGGGGCAGGACTGGCTCGCAGAGGTACAAACTGCAGAGAGGAAGGGATAAACACAGTCACCAGACACAGAAGTAGGGGAACTGCTTCCCGTGGCTTTTAAAAAAAAAGCAGCAGCAGGAACTTCACGTAACATGTGCAGGTGTGCAGGGGTCATGAGGGCTTAGCCACACTGCTCATTCTGCCTCCCCAGGAGCTGAAGCTTTAGCCATGCTCGTCTTGTAGCTCTGCACTCCTGCCCTTTCCCAGAGACTGTCTCTGTAGCCTCCAGTCTCTGCCTCCTATTCACAACAGCAATTTCCTTCCCGTTGCTCAGGTCCAGTCCCTGTCAGTCATCTCCGACCTCCTCCTTCTCCCTCCCCTCCCAGGCCGCACACAGGCAGACCAAGCTGTGTATAAATCTCAGTGTTTTTTTATTTTCCCTTCTTAGATCCATGCCTCTGCTCCAACTCACATTAGCACCTTCATCTTATCCCCATTCTTGACACCATCAACTGCACATTCTGTCCCTGGCTTGGCAGGCGTATTACCGAGATGCCACTGACAACCACCTGCACCCTGCCTGCTGTGCTCCCCTTCTTTGCCTGGTTGATCTCCACAGCTTCTGAACGCTTCCAGGATCACAGCCCAGCACCCCTTTCCTGAAACCATTTCAACTGCTCAGTGATGTTCCCACTTCCCTGTAGCGCAGAAGGAAGCACTGCTTCCCTTCCCTGTGTACACTACTCCAGCAAAGAGGGCAGCCCACCAGAAAGCCCGGGGTGTTCTCATGGTGTTCTCCATCTGCTTTGCCAGCATGCAGTGAGGCCAAAAAAAAAAAAAAAACAAACCACAACCACAGCTTTCAAGCTGCACTTGAACTGTTCTTCTGCTATCAGTCTTCGTGCCATGATAACATATGCAAAGCAACCCCCATCCTTCACAGCTCCCCCACTATAAGCCACAAATCCAACTAATTAAAAGCCAGACTCATCCACATTGCAACAAACATCATGGTACATCTCTGCATTTGCTTGGAGCAAAATGCTAGAAGTGCACGACAGCAGGCTGTCGCTGTGACTTATTACTTTGTCATACTGTAAATATTATACAGGCCATATGGATTTTCAATACCTGAGCACCACACTGCCATTAATATCAAATGTAATAAGATATTATATGCATGACAATCACAGAAAGAAATGGCAAAGCTCAGAAACTGCCTGGTGGAACTATGCACGGTTTGTTTTTGCTATGAAAAAGTCAGAGGAAGCCATAATGAATCATTTAGCTGACAAATTTTATCTCCTTTTCTGTTTACAAACTATCTGCCAGCAGATTGTCATTTTCTCAAATGTGTCCATTATTTGGAACTCGTCAGTGGACAGTCACTTATGTGTCTAATCATGGGCCATTTCTGAAGGATTTGTTGTGGTGTGCATCACTCTAAATGTGAGTTGATATGAGCAATTCCCCAGGTCCCATGCTGCAGCTCTCTCCCCCAACTGGATGAGAGGGTTTGGAAGCCACTGTGGATAGTAAGGGCTGTGCATTAGAAATTTGCTTAGTATACTTTTGGCAATATTTGTTGAAGAGCAGCTAAAAGTGGATCTGTGCAATACCTGGACCACTCTATTGCAAGTGCATTAACAGAGCAGGGCTACCTGGCTGCCAGAGGGGGATGATAACACCAGTGGGCTTCTCTGACTTTGCTCCACACCATACAGCTCAGATGACCACAGCACTGAAATTATGGGTACGGCTTGCCCTTGTAGGCATTGAAAGCACTCACTGAAGTCCATACACCACTGGTTGCTTTCCTGGCTAATGAGGTCAAGACATTTTCTGCTAAAAAAAATCCTAAAAAATCCTAAAAATTCCTAAATCCAGTGGACTTGGTGACTCACTGAGTTTAGGCTACCGGGGCCAGTATTAACCTGGAAATGGAAAACCATTCCTTTGTCTGCTTAGGTTATTGGTTCTTATTGAAAGAAACAAGTTGTAAGAACCTGATAGAAAGCATCTTCCTTTCCATATCCTCCCTATTCCTTTTGCATGTCTACACAAGCTGATGGTAACATACAATGCACTTTAAGAATATGTAGTTTATAGGAAGCTTGCACTGACCATTAGCATAATGGACTCTGCTCCCTAGTGCTGAGTGTGACATGAATACCTTACACACACTTTATTAGAGATTTAATATAGCAGCTTTCACAAGAGTCAAAGCACAGTGCTGGATAGGAAAACAAGCCACTCACAAAGCACATGGATAAGCACATAAAGCAAGAATAAAAGGAGATTAGACAGGGTGGGGAAAAAAATATAAAAGAACTTGAGTTAGATTTTAAATGAGTTAATGAGCCCATGGTATGTCTGTCTGAAGGGAAATCTCTACCAGGCTGCAGAGCACAAGACAAAAGGCTCAAAGTATGGAATTTAAAACCGGTGACAACACAGCCACCAAGGATACGTGTGACAGTGAATGCACAGAGGAACCCAGTGCCTGAATGGTAGCAGTAATGATCACAATGCTGGTTCATTTTTATCAGGAGCCTCATAGCTGTAGCTGGCAGAGGGATTTACAATGAATATAGGCTCTCCCCATTTTACACATGGGAAACTGAGGCACAAAGCGATGGGGTGACTTGTCCCAGATCATCAGCGGGGAACCCGGAAAGAAAACCCAGGTCTAATGACACCCAGATCTCTGTGCCAACAGTTCCCAAACTGGCCATTGGACAACCTGTGACTCACAAGGCTGAACTAAGTTGCCAGCTGAAGGAAACATGTCGTCTACAAATGGTTTTCATCTGACCTTTGAGAAACACTGGGGACCATAAATGCTTTGTGGTCCTAACTATTGGAGATGGCTGAATTAAGCCATACCATTGCTCAGCAGCACACAGAGGCAGGCAAATAAACAACTAACTTTCTGCGTGTTTCAGATAGGTTCCTTTTGATTCCTTTAAAGCTCTGGGTACGTATGGGTGGCTCTGACTACCTCTAACTGATTTGTTCTCCTGGCAGAACTGCAGGAGCAGGGAGAGGGGCACAGACTGTGCAAACACACTCACGTCTGCAGGAAAGGGGGAAAGAGAGAAAAAAATCACCTTTTTGAAACCAGTTTCCCATGACAACGTTAGAATGGTACAAGATAAGGATAGTCCCCCTTCCATTAAATTCAATAAAAATAAAATATAAAAAGAGAATGGCAACAAGGAAAAAAGCTTTTCCGTCATGTTAGAAAAGCTATTACAAGTAGCAGAGCAAGCCTCTCCATGCCGCGTAAAGCTGTATGCAGCTGCATGCAGCACAGTCGGGTGCAGCTCAAGTGGTCTGGGCTCATCTATAAATCTGAAGCCAAGGCCAAACCCGCAAATATTTACAAAGCTTTCAGCGAACAATCCGCTGTTGTCTGGCTCCATGAGATCTCTTTTGTCTTCTTTCTGGCTTCGCCTGCAGGACCTCTTCTGCAGCCTTCATTTGAAATGTCCAACAAATCAAACTCTTCTCACAGTCTTCCATCTCTGTGGCCAGTGTGGCCCAATGCACCCCTCCTGTTTTATTGTTTTTCTTCACTACTTTGTCTAAAGCTTGCCTGCAGCATCACTAGGGAAAAGATCAGTCTCAAAAAATGCATGGTGCTACTTAATGAAATCATAATAATTTCCAGAAATGAGGCCTGGAGAGGCCTGGGGCTTGTTTATATTCAAAGTCTCCAGCCCTTTGCTTGCCCTCCTGAGAAGCATTTTGATGGAAACCAAGGCAGAAGAGACAACTTCAGCTGGGGAGATTTTAGGCTGGTAGAAAGATGGAAGTAAAAGAAATTTCTTACAGACTGAACTAATGCTCCCTGAGATCCCTTCCCCTTCCCACCACCAACAAGGTTGTGAACACGCTTCTACACTAAATGCCTAACAGTGCTGGATCTACCTAAGCGTTATTTGTAGGTAATAAATTAATACAGCCAACAATCAGCAGTCCTCCTGCAATGTGAGGGCTGTGATGGAGCCAGTGTGGGACAGAGTTTCTGCTGGGGCTCAGTGAAATAAAAACAACTTCTGGAAATGTCTGATAAATAAAAGCAAGAGATCTTAACAACTAAGTTAATATATGAATGAAATAACAATTTGGAGCTGGAAATGAAACCCAGCTTTTGTAGCTGTGAAACAGGAGACATAGGAGACGGATTTATCTCAAAATGGAAAGACATGGAGTGACAGAACCTAAAAATAAAATCTCATTCTTAGCTGTGCTGAATAGTAAACGATTAGCAGCATCCAGTTGGAAACACCACTTGGGCTATGACAAATGCACTGACAAAAATTCAGCCAAAAAACAGGAAAGGAGGGATAAATTTGTACTCTGTCTGCATATAAACTAATGCTGAAACCAGTAGGAAGTGTCAGGAGACCCCTGAGCAGAGGCAAGGATACAGAACTGAGCTGTGCACAAAATTTCTTTAAAAATAATTGGAACAACTAACTGCCCAAGAGGAATGGCCTGAGCAATATGCACCACAAACAGTGAGAGCTGCAATAAACAGCTTAGAAACAACTCCAAGCTGAAAGCATCTTTCCCACAGGTTCAAAGGCATGGATCTGAAGAAATCGGGAGCCTTGTAGCCCAGCTGGGAATCTGACTAATCCCTGATCCTACACACATTTACACAGAGGAGGAACTTGGCACATGAGACATCAAGGTTAAAATTGGCAATCAATAGTTAGCTGCCTAACTTGGATATTCATTTGATAATGAGAAAATTTACCTCTCCATGTGTCAATTTCCTCATATGTAAATTAAGAACTATGATTAGACACCAAGATAATGACACTTGGGCAAACCATGGATACATTTTTAAATTAATTTCCCTGTGCCACGTACACCTGAAAGCTAATAGATGAATGGATTTAGCCTGGTTTAAATGAGAGCTGAGCATGAGTTTTAAGATAATACAGACTTGGTTTTCAACATTTACACAAATTTGCTAACTGCAAGGTCAGTGCTGTCAGCAGATTCTCTCGTTTTCCATCCAATAGAGCACAGAATAGGCCTTACAGGACTCAGATTGCCACAGATAGGGGTTTGGAGCAATCATCAGCTTTAAGGAGACCATGGGCTGAAACAAACACATTTAAATTGTTTCAAATTCCAGGAGTTTCCTAACTGCAACACCCTGATATTTAATAAACGTTCTTAATATGCACGTGGGAAAACTGGCATGTGGAAGGGTCAACTCTCCAAATCACCAAAGTAATCTGAGAAGCGATATCACCTTTGGTTGTGGAGTGGGATAGCTATAGATAGACATTCAAAATGTGTTAAGCAGCAATTTTCATACACTCTCAAAAATATGCTTGCTGCAGGACCAGAATTTAAGAGGCAGTGTGCAGAAGCCATCTTCTAGTTCATTGTAGATGTGTATGAACAACAAACATTTGCAATAATACATACAAGACAACATGTTGTGCCATTATCAGCCACTGAAATCCTGTTTCCTCCACTAACATTTCTAATTAATTACCAATATACATTACAGAGTGAGAAAACCTCTTACTAGAAAAGGTCACACTTCCTGCCACTTCATTCCACCCTGCCTGCCTGGCTAGGAATATTCACCACCTATCACAGCATCAAATGAGTTCCTATCCGTGTCATATTATTTACAAAACCTTTCGCATAGCTCCAATACACTGGGACTGTGAGTGATAATAAACTCTATTCTGACACATCAACAGCTCAAGGAAATTTTCTATTGCAATTTTCAACACAAAATGAAACATCCTAGCAGGAGTCAAAGCTGGAGGAATCTGTTCTGAGAGGAATGATTTCAAGTAATTTATCATTATGAAATGAAAATGCAAAAGCCATTGAAGTCTCCTGAAATGATACAATGCTGTAAAGTCCATGATCAGTGAGGGTTTATACTCAGCAGTACTTGGTCCAATAAACATAGAGAAACTAAATCACTCTTCATATATTACAGCTACCTTTCAGGGTGTTAAACAGGGAGCTTTTCATCGCGACTAGGACATAGTGCAACTTCCGTGACATTTCTATCCAGGGTTTCCCTCTACTATTAATAATGTGAACAGTAAACTGGAGAACTGAACAGTATATGTGAGGTCAAATGAGTTATTGAGCTACTGCTCTCAAAGTCTTGTCCATTAGACTTGCTCATAGTGTCTGTCTGTCTGTGGCTTTGCTGAACGCAAACACATTTGATGAATGTGAATAGAAGTTGAAAAATGTTTCAAGAAACTGTAAATTGGACAAAAAGTGTAGTCCCAGGAGGAAAAACTTACAAATACTATGTAATGAGCCTCTACAATGCAACTTTGAATTACTATGAGTGAAGCAGAAGGTCTTCTAGGCTTGAATAAAACATTTCTATTTGACCTGAGCGTGAACTATGTTGCTTTCTTAAACGGAGAATTCAAGAGACAGACAAAAAGCTTTCCTGCAGAGCTCTAATCAGGACTCAGTATACTGCTGAGCTGGTGGACTTCCCAACACAAACAAGTCTAGCTTGGACTTTGGACCTTTCATGGACATGCCCAAGAAATGCCACTTGAATTCCCACAGGGTCAGCAGCAGCAGGGGGGGAAATGCTTGTTTCAGGGAGCACTTAGTGGGAAGAAGAGCATGTCATTTCCTGCATTCAAAACTGCAAAATCAGCATGTCCTCATAGGTCCTTCTCTGCTTCCTGAAATTAGACTGTTCTTCAACTCCTTTGTCAGTCTTTAACTGGGAGTGGCTTGGGATCAGAATAGCAGACGGGTATTGTAAGTGCCAAGGGAAAGGCAGCATGAGGATACCAAACTAAAAAAAAAAAAACCTGAGGCTGTTGCATGTCAAAAGTAATGTGCCTAAATAGCACTGCATGGAAGGCTAGAATTGCAGAAGTCCTGGCAAGTCTGGCTTGAGTTTCAGGGATGTGAAATTGCCACCTCTCTGACTTGTACTAGACCTGATCTGTCTCTAACCAGTGCTATTAATCTCACTTATCTGCTCAGATTCCTGCTGTTTGACGATTGGGAAAAAAGCAGGGGGTCACTCAAATGGCTCTTTAAGAAAATTTCCCTACACCAGACACAGATAAGAACTGAGTTATATTTAAGAAGATTTTATACCATGAGACTGATGGTTCATTGGTCTGATTATGGGCAGTTTTGAACCTCATAAGACTGGTAAATATCAGGCTCCCTGAGACTTGCTGAGTGTATCTAAGTAGAAATGATGCCTTTCTGTCAAAAATATGTGTTTGTGCTGAGACTGACAATCTGTAAGAAGGGCAGCAGACGACATTAATGATGCAGAGAGAACACTGTGTTGCATAAAGGTCCTGATTCTGTTTGCACAAGCAGAAGGTGGGAACAGACACGTCTGTCTTGCATCAGGTAGAGTACACCACCAACCATGCAGCCCTCCACCAGCCCCTTGCCTTCCTCCCCCGACACGATCCCCCCCCATGGTCGATGCACCGTTATATTCTCCACAATCGCTAACCCAGCAGGTTAGGCACTGACCTCCAGCTGCAAGAGGTCTAACAAAGTTCAACCATCACCTGCCAGCTGCCATGAGAATACATTACCCCCAGGAAATGAGAGAGGGTGCACCTGAGGACTAGGTGGACACTCCAGTGTGGTACATCAGCCCGGCAACTCACAGGCTGCTGGGTTGCATGAAGCAATGAAACATTTAAAGAGGAAAAGAGACACATAGCTTAGCTGAAGGCAGCTAAAGAAATAACAGACAAACACTGTGATCTCTGAGTAGTTGTGTTAAAGGAAAAAAATCCTCACTGGAGCTTGTTGGACTTTCGCTTTTCAGTTTCATGCTTGGAAGTTCAGGTCTGCCTTTCACAGCACACTGAAAGAGGATTTTCAGTTGATTGGCTCCCACAGATTCCTGAAAAGAGGTGTGATGGTACCAGTGTCCTGTCTCCACTGGTACCCAGCAGCATCTCAGAGAGTTAAAGTGATGTTCCAGAGACAGAGACAGGGAGAAGATCTGCAGAAACCCTGCATTTCCAGTCAGGCGTGCTGCAAGTTAATTCAGATGATATAGCTTAGGACGGAAAAGCATCTTTTTTCACTCTGTCTCATGCAGATGAAGGGTAATACATATGGAACTTGTTTTTCAGCAGCAACTTGAAAAGTAGTCAAAGTTTTAAATCTAGGGCAAGTAAATCAAGCAGAAATACAGAGAAAGGACACACAAGTTGTAGTTGTCCTTCTCTATCACTGAATAAGTGAGCTGCAGGAGGTCAGAGCACCTCGATGCATCTTTGGCGAGCAGCCTCCACTACCCAGGAAAAAAATTCAAGGGAATTTAGAGCAATCTAATCATGTGTGGCAAGAATAGCAAAGCTGGAAAGAAACAACTGGTTTTGGAGTTCATCTGGCTTTGCTCTGGCTTCCCCAGTGCAGGGATCAAGGGCAGCATCTGATGGGGAGAAAAAGAAGATCGGGCAGAACGGGTGAGATGAAAATGGCACAGCTGAACTGTCTGAAAGTCTTGGAAATGTTATTCATATCCCCAAACTTGCAAATGTTGAGATATTTAAATAAAAAGCCATTAACTTCTATGTCATTAGATGAAATTTTCCCGGATGCTATTCATTGCTCTCTGCACCAAAACTCTGATTGTACTCAGTAGGGGATCTTCTGGTATGACAAATAACTAAAACAGCCAGGATTTCAGTTATTATGGGTCAGTCCTGAAAGGAAAAGCTGGTTTTAAAGTAAATTTTAAAAAATCTGAACACCACTCTTTCTGCAGCCTTGAAAAGCTTGCCTAATTTTTTTTAAATACTCCATAAAAGTATATTCCATTTTTAGTCGTGTTTCTTCTTGCTGGTTCAGCTGGTCCAGGAGCACAGCAAGGGCTGATTTAAATTTCACTAAGCTCCACATATCTCACAAGAATGCCTTTGCTTGGAAGATCTCCACTGGTTTTGCAAACAGTGAAAGCACTGGTGGGTCACCAAGTTGCTCTGAATCTGAATTACCAGAGGATCTGTCTGTGTGCCGGAGGGAGGGCAGGGGAGTCTGGCTGCTGATGCCTTCCTCTTTACAGCTGCTGGGCATTGTCTCTCCCTTTAACTGGTCATCCAATGGTGGGATAAAGCTGGAGGGGCAGATATTCCCATCCTGATGGAAAAGAAATGCAGGAAATCATTTTCCTCTGCTAAAAGCTGCTGGAAAGGAGGGTTCATTCTTCAGTGAAAAGTCAGGTATGGCTTCCTCCTGTTTTTTTTTTTTTTTTTTGCACAAATACCTTCAGCTTTTTTTCGTGTGTTTACCAGGCTCGAGAGTCTCACTGGGAGCAGCTCAAAAGGCCCAAGAAAATAATAACAAGAAGAAAAAAGCTACAGCTCTATTTCAGCAATTCTGAAAAGAGAAACCGAGAGGACAGACAATCTCAGTGAACTTCGGTGGGATACCAGGAGGTGAAGCACACCAAAAGAAAATCAGGAAATATTTGTGTGAATAATGCCACAGCACCAGCCCCTCCTGTCTATTTCCACTCACTGCCTGTGAGCTGAGAGCATCTGTCCACATCTCCCTGTGCCAGAAGGATTGCCACAAACAGGCATTTACATTCTGTCAATTAAAACACCATCAAGCTAAGGATTAAAGTCACAAACACATGAATTAGAGATGGTGCCACAGGACACTACCTATCTATCTTTCATGACATTTCTAGGTGCATGCTATAGAAACATTAAAGGCACCTTTAATATGCTGCATTTCCATGCATAGCATTTACTTATAGGGGTGGCCAGTGAGTTGCCAACAAGAACACGGCAAGCAAAAACCTGTACTGGCACATGTACCCCTCATAGTATGCATGCACATGTCATGCTTGCTATCTTTTAGACTGAAACCTTCATTAAATGTTGTATATTACTGTGACTGTCACCAAAGCACTGCTCCCAAACCTTGTGAAAGTGCCTTGTTGCAGGGGATCAAAATACAAGCTGGGCAAAACTTAACTGGTCCTTACCCTACACTGAGCAGGAGTCAGGCTGCTGTGCATTCCCCTAGCATTGGGTAGACTATCCACTAACATCTACTCCATTAATCCATGCTAAATTGTAGCTTCAGGTCAAAGCTTGTGAGAATGAGGATACAAGCTATAAATGGCTTGCAAAATGTACCAAAAAAAAAAAAAAAGCCTGATCACATAAAATGAGCTGGTGGTCAAGGAATGGGTTCAGCCTGTGCCAGATTGCCCGTCAGGAGATGACTATACCAGTAGCTGCATGTTTTATGGCCTGAGTTAACCCTGCTGTGGTTTACATTGAATCAAGACAGAGCAGATGGCAGGAGTATTTCCATGTTAGTAACCAAGCCACATTTCCAGTTCAAATGGCAGCAAGTGGCTTCAATAGCAAGAAACAAGCAAAGAAGTTTGAGTTATTCTGTATTCCAGTGCAGAAAGACCAAAACATTTTGATTTCAGCCTATGTTACCTTCTGGGTATATTCACTGCACAAAATGGCCTTTCTTCACTGATGACCATGATGGCAGGGAGTACAAAAATGCAATGGAAAAGAATAAGAATGGCACATTTTGTCTCATAACTGTCCTTATATCATATGCTTGGGAAAGAGAAGAGCATTGTAGAAAAGTTACTGTGCTGGGGCTTGAAAAAAGCAAGATTAACCCCTGATTCTGCAGCCAGCTGCTTTTGCAGTATCCAGGACTTCAACCAGAGGAACAGCTCTTCCCTTTTCATCTTACAGTCACTGTAAATTTGTTGTGGAAGGAACCGTGAACACTTTGTGTACTCTGATCAGGAACAGCATCTCTTGTTGCTAGCTTAATAGTCAGTGATAAATGAAACTGTGAGTTTGTGAGTGCTGGGGTTTATTCCCTGGGCTTTGCTAGTTAGCACGGTGGAGTATTTTTCAACCCACTGACCCCCAGGCTTCACAGAGCTGTGGCTTCTGTAGGAACAAATGGAGTCTGGTTACAGTTAGGGAAGATTATTACAATTTGATCATAGGCTTGGCTCTAATGGTTCACTCCGTGCTACCAAGAGACGAGAGAGTACAGTCCCTGTCCTCTGGAGACTGCAATACAAATGAGGAGAGAGAAGATAGGAAACCCACAGCGGAGAAAATGGGAAAGGCTGCAAACTCAGGGTCATTTGTCTGTATATTTTGATAATGATGAAGTGGCAGCAGTTTTTCCAGCAAAGGTCAAAATTTGTGCATTTCAGAGAAGTGAGGCAAAGGAGTTGTGCACTTTTCCAGCAAAGCTTATCTTTAATCTACAGCACCTCCATTATCCCAGTGAATCCACTCCTCTTACTTGGTTTGAGTACAGGCTTCAGCCCTTGGTGGGGAAGGAGCTCCATGTACAGAGGTGCACAGCGGGAACGAGTTCAAAACTGAGGCAGGAGGAGCAATGAGCACCTTAGCACACACTGAGCAACCACACCATAACTCAGCTGTGAGCAGATCCTGCCACCACAAGGAGTCCTGCCAGCACTGTCCTTCCTCTCTCTCTCCCATGTCCCTCGTCCAGCATTTATGGGACTCTTCCCTCCCTCTGAGTTCTTCTGCTTTTATGCTTTGGGCTTTCTCTGCTATTAGTACTTGTGTGATTTTTGCAGCAAGGTCTAATACACAGCCACTCTTCCTGGAGCTCTAAAGTTCTTTAATCATAGAATCACAGAATGGTTTGGGTTGGAAGGGACCTCTAAAGCTCATCCAGTTCCAACCCCCCTGCCATGAACAGGGACACCTCCCACCAGAGCAGGTTGCTCAAAGTCCCATGCAGCCTGGCCTTGAACGCTCCCAGGAGGGGGCATCCACAGCTTCTCTGGGCAACCTGTTCCAGTATCTAACCACCCTCGCATAAAGAATTTCCTCCTTACATCTAAACTAAACATACCCTTTTATAGTTCAAAGCCAATACCCCTCGTCCTATCACTACACACCCTGGTAGTCTTTTCCAGTGGTTTAATGGTTAGAGGTTGAGTCCAAGCCTATGTAAGGCTAGTCTTTCTAGATCTTTCCAGCAATAAATCAAGAGGCTTCATACTATACAGAACACATTTCTAATGCCCCCCTGTAAACAAGCAAAAACTCAGTATTTTTAATTCCCTCTGAGCCCTGCACTGGTATATCTGTCTCTTCCTCATTTCTGCTAATTACTGCGATGAAACTCAATAAGCACAGGTGCCACTACATGGAGGAACAAGAGCATCTTCCCCTTCCTTTCTTCTGTTTACCATTGTGCTCCCGACATGGCAGCGAGCTGCCTGCCAGCTCCCCGCTTTCCCCAGCCGTTCCTCCCTGGCCGTGGTTGCACCACCGCCCAAGAGCCCTCCACGGCTGTGATGAATGAGCTGCTACCTGCTGGTGAGAGGCAAACGTCTCTAAACTTCCCACTGCTTTTATGAGCGCCGAGCTCAACAGCAAGCCCAATCTACAGGCAAGAGCAAAGCAACTAAACAGCAAGCTCCCCACTGCTGCAACTGCTAATGAGCCACTTACTTGGCATGAGCCCTCCCGCTGGCCATGGCAGAGCCCCTCACTGCCAGCTCCCGGCTGCCAGGCAAGGGGAAGGCGAGAGCCGCGTAGCGGGGACAGGCCAGCATTGCATACACAGGGCGTTTGCAGTCATATCCAAGGGTAAAAACTATTTTGCAGCCACTGCTACAGGGCCCTAAAGGGAAAGGATTTTTATTATTCTTTCTTCCTTCTTGCTCCATCAGGGAATAATTCTAATGGGCTCTTAGAGTTTGTGGAGCAAAAAGCAATGCTGATTTCATTTTTGCACACTAGATCTGACTTGTAGAGCTGAAGCAGAGTTCATGGCATCCATTTTGCTCCTAAGCACCTCCTAAGGTCGCTGACACTGGATCAGGGCTCTTTGTGGCAATAAGTAGTATCACACATCTCAGGAAAGCACAGCTAAGACTTTCACAGCAATAGGTTATTAATGTCTTTGAAGCTGCTGGTCCCCACGTGTGGGAGACAGCTTGCTCCTTCAAGCTGCTGTTGCCTGGAGAAAGACATGAACGTGAAGCTTAAGAGACTAACTCCAAGTGACCTTGCACTATTACACAGCCCTGCTAGGGGAGGATGCAAGTCTGGCACCCCTGGCCTTCTGTTCTGAATAAAATTTATCTTTAAGCAACGGTTATGGGCCAAATTAAATTATGTGGAAAACACACACCAGCCCCCTCACTGCAGTTCTGAATGGTGTTGCACCGAGGCACCGCTAAATTCGGTGGAGTTATGCTCCTTTTCATCCATGAGATCTGTGAAGCTTGGATCCACTTGTACTAATAAAGGCAGTCAAGCTGCAGCCATTTACACCACTGTTGTTTTTGGCTTCCTACATCGACATTAGTTCTTGCTACAGTGTTCCATGATATTAGGTGCTTTTCTCAAGCAATGAGTGATGAAGACACTTATAGAGAACTTTATAGCACTTCAGTTGACAATTTTCTGGGTTGAATGTGCATCTCCCTCATAGCAGAGGTCTCTGCACCACAGATGGTGTTTTACATATAGCAGTAAAATGACATAGTTGGAGCTGCAGCATATGTGCCTTTGCTGTGTCTCTGCATCCCATGCAAGTCCACTGGGTTTCCAGCTAGCTCCCATTTTGCATACATCAGCTTAACATTCAGCAGACGCAGATGGGATGCTGGCCTCTAGTTCTTTCTTTGATTGGTAAAAAAAAAATTGCAGTATTAAAGTGGAGAAAAAGAAAATGAACAGGACCTCGCTCATGAATGTTATAATGTTTCCGCCCACTACAAAGTCACAGTTTTGCAACGTTATAAAATTACTATCTCTTTCCCAGTCCACTTTCAGAATAAATTGGCAGTTCTCTCTTTCCTGGGTTTCCATTTAAGAGAATCTTACAGGTGTTTTTAAGCTTGTGAAATATTTCCCACCTGATTCATTGAGGGATTATTATTAAAGTGAATTTAGCACTGACTAAAGCTCCTGGATTGTCAGTCCTGGGAACCTGATGTTCTTTCCAGCTACAAACTATTACAGCAGGGACAGAGGAAGATTGCCTCCCAGAAATGCTCACTGGCATGCTCAGCCTGGCCTCCCCTAGGAGGAAGGGCAGAAGACCATTTCCCTTGTCCACTCAGGCACTACTTTCTCCATTAACCCCTTCTGCTGTGGGCCCATGCTGTGGCAAAGAGAACTGACTTTCTGCTTTCTTTGCCCTGCAGTTTTCAAAGGAAGGTGCTGTCTCAGCTGGCAGTGGCTGAGGGGCAGTGCTGTAGAGGAGGTCTGTGGCAGAGGCAGGCCATGAACACTGATCCAAGAGTGTCTGGGATATAGCACCAGAGAGTGATACCCAATGGCAGTTGCAGCAGAAAATCCAACAAATTGAGAAAATCAAGATATGAAACTTGTTAGCCTGGCTTAATCTCCAATAAAAATGATCTCTGCTTACGTATAGATAGAAAACACACCAGAAATGGTCTGAAGAAGTTTGGGGAGACGTGAGCAATGTCAGAACTCAAAGGTAGCTTCTAGCTGAGCTGGTGCCACCATGTGATGGGAGCTCATGGTCTCCACAGTCTCTTTCCTGTTTCTGTGGAACCCACAGTTTGGGCTCCTAGATACCTTTTACAGTGCCTCTGTGAAGCTACAGCAAAGAATGCATCCAGCATAACCATATCATGCCTCACCTTGACAAGTCTTTGTTTCCACTAAAATCCCTTGAGATGAAGTACTGCCGAATTCCTCCCTCACACAGGCAGGTAGAGAGGCGGTGTGCTTGCTGGCATGTCCAGCTTTCAAGCCCCTCCCCACCTCTTTCCTGTGCTGCCAGGGGTGATGGTTGTGTTTCTGCAGTGCATATCTCACAGGCTTGTCATCCTTCTGATATATGGAGACTCACATCATTTTACTCCTACTTTAGTTTTAAGGGTGACGTAGTAGAGGTATAAACAATACAAATGCACTATATTCCTCTGTATTTTCAGGTGACTGCACAGACTATTTTAGTTGACACTAAAATACTCTTGAAGAGGAAACTAAAATTTCCTACTCCTTTATTTTTGATTCCCAAAGAGAATCAAGATGCAACTGAGTTAGTGCAAAGCCATGAGCTCTTGGCACTATCATCTCACACTGTTTGCCAGTTTTTAATCTTAAAACTCTAGCTTCCAGAGCAATGAAGACTCAACTAGTATTAGTAAGGAAGACAATGTGAGTATCTCCCCCTTTTCATTGAGAAGAAAAACTTGAAAATTGTGACCATGTGACCCCTTCTAGGTTTTAAAAAATAAGGCAAATTTCTGGATGTTTTCCTTTCTCCAGAAAAAAAAAAGGAAAGGAAAGGAAAGGAAAGGAAAGGAAAGGAAAGGAAAGGAAAGGAAAGGAAAGGAAAGGAAAGGAAAACTAAGGAAAGGAAAGGAAAGGAAAGGAAAG
>VXAL01014933.1:150339-165355 GCA_013399475.1 Chauna torquata | reverse complement strand
AAAAGGAAAATTAGAGGATGTTTTCCTTATCAAAAAAAAAAAAAAAAAAGGAAAGGAAAGGAAAGGAAAGGAAAGGAAAGGAAAGGAAAGGAAAGGAAAGGAAAGGAAAGGAAAGGAAAGGAAAGGAAAGGAAAGGAAAGGAAAGGAAAGGAAAACTCATGATTTGGGAGCAAAGCTTGTGATTTCTAGAAGCATTCCTTCATGATTCCTGAACATTCAAGGTTAGCAACAGTGACCCTACCCTATATTCTAGGAGCACATGACAAGAAGACTTGCTATATCAGCTAACTTGTAAACACTGTAAACTGTCTGTATTTATGTTGAATAATCACTTTTGCAGGGCAAGCGAAAAACAGAGCTCATAGTGCTAAAAAAAAAAAAAAAAAAACTGAAATCAATACACCCTTAGTTCTCTTGTCTCAGCAAAAGGAGAGTCTCAGGCAGCTTTTTAACCCTTTCACACTCTGAAAAGAAGGACAAATAACAGCCTGAACAGGCCAACCTCTGCCTTGTCACGCTTGTTAATATCACCTCTCTGATCTGATTCAAGATGTTGTGACAACAGCCTAAGTCCATGTCCAATGAATATTTTAAAATATGGGACATGTATGGTAAAATATTAAGGCCCACAATGAACGTAATGAAGTGGTGTGGTGCCTGGGTGGAGATGAGCCCCAGGGAGCCAGGGTCCTCGCCTCACAGAAGGCAAGAGATGCTCCAGTCCTCCCCGAGGCACCTATGTCTTGCCTGATGCATCATTTAACGGGAACGGCAGGCCCACTAAAGTGGCCAGAACAGCAGTCAAGCTGTCTTGTGGGCCTGCTCTCTGTCCTCATCCTGTTGCCTGTACTGACGGTGAGCAAATGCATCACATTTCACATGAATAAGTGTTGGTGTTACAAATGACCCATGAAAGATTTACATCTGCTTCCTAGGCTTTCTCCATCCTCCCTGGATGCTTCCCAGTCCCCAGAAGATCCCAGAGCCTTGTGGTGCTGCAAGCTGAGGAAATCAGGCTGAGACTGCCAGCTCAGCTCCCTCACCCTTAACATATGCAGGTAGCACTTCTGGTCCATGTGATGTCATCCCAGAATGAACATGGTGATTAAGAGCTGGCTTCCTGCCATTCTAATAGGCTCTAAATACCTCTCCTAGGAGCTCCTAAAAAGGAATTGGATTTTGGAAGGGGTGGGAGAGGATATTTTGTATTCACAGGGTCTTCTTCATACCCATAGGATGTTCAGTAATTCTCAGTAATTGTCCTACACTCTGGTTTTAAAGCTTGTTGTTTTCAAAAAGCATTTCATTGGCAGATGCTCCTGCAGTCTCCATCCCCCATTCCTGGCTCCCCCTTTCCCCCCTTGAATTATTGATCTTTAGCCAGAACAGGATTTGTCTTCATTATACGTGAGCTGCGATCACCACAGATATTAGTGTAAACTCCTGGCAGCAGATTGATTAGTTCCTTGCATATGGAAGCAGGGGGTCCCTCCCACAGCTTTATCAGGGATCCCCAGAGCCAATTGTTCTTTATGGGACACAAAAATGGAAATTAGATTTCGGTTAAATACCTCAGAAATTAGATTAGATATTATTACTTCAAAAAAAAAAAAAAAAAAAAGAAGAAGAAGTCAAGCTCGGGGGAGCAGTGTACCTCAAAAGACTGGAAAAAAAAGATTTTGTATAGAAATATCAGTAGCATCACTCCTTGCTTCAGTGATTTCCAAGTGGGAAAAACTTGAATTTCTCTTGCCACCACTCATGACCAACAGGTCTAAGAGCAATCTTCCTCAGTATGGTGCAAAAATAAACAGTGATAAAAACCTACTCACCCTTGGGAACTGGAACTGTAAAAAGTAAGTCTCTGCTCTCCATAGCTCTGGAGCATCACTGCTGCTGGTCTTTGCTGTTGTGAGCAAGGAGCTAGAGCCCAAAAGCTGGTGTGGGAGAGGGATTCTCCCATTGGGACCCATCACAGCTGGTGTATTAGGAAACATCGGGCTAGAAGGTCCTAAATAGCCTGTCCAGCAGTCACTGATATCTGTGACAAAAAAAAGGTCCCCAGAAATGTGCACCAAGGCCACAAAAGCCTTCCCCACACAATAGCACATGTGGGGGTCTGGAACACTATTGCTGATAGCAATGGCCAGGCAGCATCACCACACAGGGCACCAGATGAAGCACATCACATTTGTACAAGGCAAGGTATGTGGAGCCCACAGTTTTGCATGAGACATGCTGGGACATTCCTGAAAGTTCCCAAAGGCAAATGTGACCTGCGGTTCATAAAGAAATAGGTTGGCACCCACCTGGGGCCAACACATGCAAGAGGAGCTCAGCAACATGCCAGCAGCCATAAGGAGAGCTGCTGAAATGGGCAACTGAGCTGCACAGTCTACAGAGGACTTACCTTTTTTTTTTTTTTTTTTTTTTTTNTGTTCGGGACTTACCTTTTTTTTTTTTTTTTTTTTTTTTGAGTCTAGCACCAATAAGCACCACAAATGGTCTTTTTACTAAGGAAAAGTTAGAGTTTTGAGGTCATCACTTATTGGTAGAAGACAACCAATTTTCATGCTATACTTAGCTAGTCCACAGAGTCATTGTCTGATCTCAGCCAAATCAAGCAAGTCTCATCATCTTGTGTCTTGATTACCACTTTTCTTTTGGTTTGGATGACTGTAGTCTTGGCTATCCCTGTTGATTCAAAATGCTGTTGGAAAGGTCATTCTCCTTACCCACCACTGTGACCCCTTCATGCTTTCTTCTGTTACCATCCCCTAGCTACCTCCTGTCTATCACCCTACAACAAACATGTTTCCATTTCGAACCTTTTGTTGACTGTCACACTAAATGGAGTTAAGATAAGGTCTAATTACACTGTTTATTTTAGATAGGTTCAATTCCATCCAATCACACTCGAATTATTACAGAAAGTTGCAGGTTTATTTAAGTAGAAATTAAACCATACAGTTAACATTTCTATTATAAGGACTCTTGCAAAACAACTTGGTAATAGGCTGTTAGCACTTTTATATTCATAGCCTTTTTGGCCTGGAAGAACAAGATGATTAACATATGTAAAAGCTCCAAATGATGAGCATCCTTGATGCTGATCCAAAGAACCTCCAAAGAGCCATTCCTCAGACACGTCCTTTTATAACCCAAACCATTTCATTTACATATTAATTTACATATGTCCCACAACACTTTAAAAGTTTCTTGTTGGATTGGTTCAATAGCAATTCATTTACATTTATCTCACTTCCACGTTTGTAGCATCATTAGAGTCACAATGAGCTTAAAATACTGTAACAAAATCCTTGGTGTCAGAACAGCCCCACCTCAGAAATGTCTTATTAAAATTCCTCATCACCCAGCCTCAAAACATCTTCTAATCATATTCCAGTGCAACAAATTAGCAAGTCACAAGGTTGTAGCTCACATTATCCAATTAAATGAAAACGAAGGACTTTAGCTCCGTCAAAGACAAATTGTTCCTACTCCTGTTTTCAGCCAACTTGGCTTCCCATTTCTGGTCTCTTTCTACCACTACAGATACCAAGAAATGTCCTACAAGCAGTAAAGGCATGTTGCTCCAAGGGCAATGCCAAAGCAAGTTTCCCAAATGCCCCTTGCCTCCCATGGACCTCTTGGACTCCTGCAAGGATGACCCTGTGGCCCCACATCAGACATATATTCACTGCTGTTAGAGCATCCACCACGATGGCATCCTGGCCTGTAAGCAGGGCTTCGAGGTGCTTCAAGATTAACAACAACCCTTTACTTTTTCAGCTCTTTGTCCCTAAAATAGTTCTCATCCTTTGTCAGTCTTTCCTATTTATATTACAAGCTCTCTATTTTATTTAGAAGTCAGCAAAATGGAGTGCCAAATTCCTTCACAACATAGGTGATATTCCTTCCTTAATCATCATGATCAGCACCATCACTGACCCTTTCATACCATGTCCCAATCTCACTGTCATATGCAGCCATTATTTTTGGAGCCATTTCACACTCCCAAGGTGGTTTAATGGCTTTCATCATTTTGGCAGTCAGAAAACTTGCTACCATACAAGGACAAAGTTCCCCAGGAACAGGAAAGCTACTCAAGAGCCTTCTTCTCATTTTCCAGCACTAACAGTGTCACTGACAAAGGCATTCACAGGTTCTCTATGCATTGGGCTAGAATTAACGAAGGGGGTGAGTCATTTTTCATTTGCAGAATTTTAATGACTATCAACAGCATTTGCATTCATTATTCTTTCATGACATACCAAAGAGCTGGGAAAATTTTTGCACTTAGAAAACTGCATTACTGCAATACTAGTTATGTCAAGGCCTTAATATTTATTTGAATTATTCTTGGCATGTTTTTTCTTCTCAGAGCACTATGGAGCATATAATTACTGGAGTAAATATATATACCCACATGCATGTTTCTATAAAACAGTGTAAATATACCACAGAACTGATCATCTCTATAACATAAATATTTTCCATTGAAGGATCATATGACTTCATAAGTAGAGTTTTCCTTCATTTTTAATCAAAAAAGTACTTTTTAATTGAGTGGAAGATATCTCAATTCAGACACTTCCAATATGTCTCCAGCTACAAATGTGAGATACACTCGGCCATGAGCCACTCTGAAAAGCCACAGCCCAGCAATCAACTGAACACCAGAGGCAATATTACTAAGAGGTTCCCCACCATGCTCAACAACCCCAGTTTAGAGAAGCTACTTGTAAGAGTTCAGCCCTGACAGCCAATGCGATTGCTGGTTTCCCTGGTGAGAATGATGACGAATGAGTCAGTTCATGCCAAGGAAGACAACAACTTTTCTGATTTAGATTTTCCATCAATAAGAAGAGCTCAGAGAGCAATAAGTTGTGCCAGTCAGGTCAACAACAGATTCCGGAGTGTTCTGATTTTTCATTATTTGATAAAATGGGTAAACCTCATTCAATACCTAGCTAGCAGTAGGTTAAAACCCGCTCCAAAGAAATTAAGCACTCACGCTCTCACATCTGTGAATGAAGACAAGTACAGGCTGCTAAGACTGGCTCACATTCAACCAGCCACAGATTACCTTTCCAAACAGAAATACCAAAGAGCTTCCCACAGGTTTGGCAGAAATTAACAGATAGGCAAGGATGGCATCATCTGGGAAGGGAGGAGGTTAATGGGTAGCGGACCCCCCATAGCATCACAAAGCATGGTGCATATCTAGCTTACATGACAGAGATTGATGGTACTGTTAGCTGCCCACGCACACACAAGCATCCCAAGGTGTCTGCATGCAGCCCTGGGCATCGTCAGAGAATTTCAACTTGTCTTCCAGCACTGTGAGCTGTAAGCAAGCTCTGAGCATTGGCTCAAGCTCTTCCAAGGGCTGACATGATGTAAACCACATCATCTCACATAACGTGGTGGGCAGGTATGGCAGAAAGGGCTGTGGTGGAACCTATGCATGGGCTAAGTCTGACTGCCACTTCCATTCCTCAAACCTCAGCAGCCCTCAGAGGCAAGGAGCACGAAACTGGGACCAGTAGCTACACTTATCTCTGTACCTTAAAGGGAACCCTGATTGATTGGTTTATTTATTTTTGTATCTTATGGCAAGAAAGCATGAACTTTTACTGACAGAAGGCTTATTTTTCTTAGCTTCATTTCTAGGAGTAGAAGTGCTCTTATTTTATGTTGGAATATGCCTTGCAGTGCAGATTTTTCAGCATAATAAACCTGAGCTACAGAACTGACCTGTCACAGATCACTGCAAACCTGGCCCAGATTTTAAACCCATCACAAAACAGTGAAAGACTCCATATTTTATTTTTTATCCTTTAAACCACAAATATAATTTACTTCATTCTTTCATAGGACAGTGAACACAAGCACCACTAAGAGAAAGTAGAGGTACCATTTAAAATGGTTTGGGGAATCTATAATCCCTAGGCCAACACTGCCTGTGTTTTATATGATATTTACTCTCCCTTGAATTCCTGAGGCTCTATGTTCTGTTGACATTCCCCTACTAATTAGAGACACATTTTATGGTACCAAAGAGACATTACTTTCCTTTCAGTCCCAGACCTACAAATTCCCTTATTTCTCATCCTTATTTGATCAACAGGTAAAGAAATGACAAATTGGCCATTTACAATTCTCTAGATGAAACCTACATCTCTGTGTGTCTCTAATGAAGCTAGTCTAATGTGTCATGAATTTCTGATGCTATCTTTTGGAAACACTTGCAATGCAAAGCTTGTATGAAACAATGTACCTACAAAGCTATATGTTACAGTCTAGCTCCTCATATGGGACTCACACACACACGTGGAAAAGTACTTAACAGTAGTTATCTCTACTCTATTGAAAAAGGAACTTTCCAATTTTCAGTTATGTTAATACAAAACCTAATGTCCTGTGGAAGCTAATGTGAGTTGTGCATGCATGAATTATTATCGATTTTCTTGCAAAGACTTATCTCTGAACTACAAACAGTCTGAACATAAAAGTTAAGGTGAAATACTATCTAAACTGTGATACACCAAAGGAAACTATTTCCATTCTTCTGTGGGTAAACTGACGGGTATTGCTATGCTATCTAGTTAATCCTTTCTGGATGAGCATTAGATTTTTCTTGGCACAGCATCTTGCACTAGTTAAAAAAAAAAATGCTGTTGCCAAGGCATTAAGCAAGAAAATATTGAATGCTATTCTTGTAAAAGTAGCTCATATAAACTATCAATGCACGGGACAAAGTGGAAAATGCACGAGTCAGGCTAAGCCGTTCTATCTGTTTGGGACACTGGGAAGCCATGCACTGCACCTAGGTTCTGCCCAGAGCATCAGAAGAGCCCTCCTGCTGGAGATACTTCATGTGAGCTACCTTCCAGGATTGCAGCTTTCTGTTTTGGTGGTGACTCAGAGTTTAAGCTTGTCAGAATATAATTATTCCGCCTACCCAGGGAAAACATTGATCTTTACATGAAAACCTCTAAACTGTACACTTTCGCACATCATGTACACTAAACCAGAGATTAATAAATGATGCTGCAGTACTTCACAGGCGTTTCTACTCTGCCTTCACTGTGTTTTCATTCTTCCATGTGGGATATGTTCAGTGGGTAGACTACATTTCCCCCAGCATGCTGTAATTTCATTTCTTGGCAGTTTTCCTTTGTTCATCATGGGAGTTCCCAGCTGAAGTGCACCAAAAGTTTTGTGTCCAAGTGAAGAGTCCAGACCAAAGAAAATACAGATAAAGAAAGGAGAGAACAGCAATGCACTGGTGGAGGGTCTGGGTGGGCTTTACTTGATTCTAATTTGTGAATAGAAGCTTCAAAAATTGGAGCTTCTATCTGAAACAGTCTGAAACTCCCGACTAGAGAGTTACCTGCTCGTCCATCCCCACTGCTCTGTCAGGAAATGCTGCAGTCAGGGAGAAGGGCTTCGTCCTCACGTGTGAATGATGAGAGGGGACTTCATTGTGCCCTGTTTATGCCCTGAATGGAAAAATCTGTTCCTAAACTAGATGGCCAGGGAGGGAAGATGCTGAGACACCAGCTGCACTAGCAGTAGCAGCGGGGAGCATGCAGAGTCTGATTTTATGCTCAGAGCAAGTCTGTTGATTTGGTGAAATTACTAACCATTTGTACTGCCATAAATGAAATCAAAAGCAGGCTTGGAGTTAATACAGGGGCTGTACTGATCCCACATTGCTGTCATTGTTTTGTTTTTTCCTCCCATATCACAAAGGCAAGTAACTGCACAGGATCCCCAATTACACTATCTTCTGTTCACTACAAGGAAAACGAATTCATCCTGATCACTCCAGTAAACACTAAACCCACTAAGGCACATATTTAATCAAATAATTAGGAGAGGTGCAGGGGAAATGTGTGCTGAAAAGATAATGTTGCACTTTAAAGGATTCATTATTGGTTATTACTTTTTACATAGAATGTCATTTTCTTTACTAGTTAAAGAAAAGGTGAAGGAGGAAAAACAAAGTCCTACAGACTAAATGCTTCAGCTCCATCTAAATTATAGACTGCTCAGAACATGCCTGAAATTGGAGGTGCCGCCTTTCAAAGAAGCACTGCCATTATGTTGCTAACATGGCCTTACCCGATTTTTCTTTCTTCTTTAAAGTTATTCCTTACATTTAACCACTTGAGAAAAGAGATTCATGGCTGTTCTTGTGGAGCATTTACATCCCGCGAGCCCCGAACCAGCATGCCCGGACTGCTCGCAGAGCACGGCAGTCCCACAGAGCGTGCAGCGCAGTTAGAGCCCAGGAGGCGAGGGCGCACACCAGCACCTGCACGGCAGGTGCCAGAACTGGGGCTTGGGTTTAGCACCGTGGTGCCATGCAGACCCCAGCGACACATTGGAGGGAGATATAGGAAAGGAGCATGGAAAATGCTGACCTTCACCCCCATGCTAACCCCCATCAACAGTTTTGATTTACCGCAATGTAAATAAAAGGACAAGCCAAACTGCAAAACCTCTTAAAATCAGTCCCCGTGCTTCACAAACATCAGCGTCTCTTCACCCTCTGCTGAGGACTATTTTAAAGCCAGCAGACTGACAACTAGTTAAAAACCACCTATTGAAAAGTGTCTGCTGCTGGTTCTGCTGTTAGTATTGAGATTTCCTGTCAGCCTTTACAGAAATTCTTTGGGAGTCTGACAGGATTAAGGGGATTAATACATTAAAGCATTATTACAGCTTTCACAGGGGATTTTCAAAGACTTTACACTGTGATCTATTTGTCCTGTTACATAAAGCTAGCATTAATAGGCCGATTGAAAAGAATCACTGCAATCAATAACCTTAATTTTTGTAAACATATTCTGCCATCAGAATGAGGTGCTGAGGCCACCAGCCCTCCCACAGTGCGTAGCTTAAATTAAGTTGCTTGAATGCATTTTCATTGTATGCCAGGGGCTGGTCTGGGTGTTGCAACTGCCTCCTGGCAGGGGGAGAGAGGTTTGCTAACACCGAGTCACCAACCCCAGCTCCTCAGCCCCTGTAGTGTCCTGGCTGACTCACATCCTGGGTTGCACATCGCCTGCTGTTTGGAGACCCATGTTGCGACTGTATTGCCAAACGGCTCCGTCCGGAAGACACAATTTTTACCTTAATTAAATGCTCATGGGCAGATGGGTGGCTGTCAGTTGTTGGAATGATGCTGCTCTCCCACTGGAGAAGACCCTTATACTGGAGACATCAGTCTGCCGAGTCCTCCAGTCTTACCAATGCCAGCAGGGTCTTCTTGCACGACTAGCTCAAAGAGAAATAACCCTAACATCTCCACCCTCCAACAAGTCAACTCACTCTTAATTTATTTCAGGACCACAAGCAGCACTTGCCCTTGCTGATTTTCCAGGCTCCCCTCACGTGGACAGGGTCTGCACGCCCTTGCAGCTCTGCACTCTCACCTCTCTTGTGTTTCTGTAGAGGCAATTTCACATTGTCCCTTCACTTAGACTTTGGTGTTTTGTTGGAAAAATTTCCCTTCAAAAATGTTCACAAGAAACTTACAGGAAAAAGAGCAAAGTCTCTTCTCACTCTCTTACTGCTTCATATAACTCCCAAAAATATTTAGCCACAGTGGGATAGATCCTCATCTGTTGCAAATCAGCATAAATCAGTGCAGGTGAGGATGAGGACAGCATTTTCCACAGACACTTCTAAAATGGGGGAGTGCAGGGCTCAGCTGTAGAGAGTGTTGGGAGTCCAAATCTTTCCTTTTGCCCTGTATTTTTGAGATAACGCAGAAGGCACACACTTTGCTTATAAGTGTCCTGAGCTTTCAGCCAGTACTTTATGTAACTAGCCCCACCTAAACTGGTGTCTACATAATTCACAGACATTAAGGGATCCATGAACCTCTAAATTAGGAAAAGAAGCTTTAGTCTTGACTTTCAGATCAAGACCTAAAATAAAGGAAGATTAAAACTGAGAATTTTATTTTTTAATCCAAACTAGGTATCCTATTCTCAGTGAAATATGATAGCTATTGTGTGTCTAATTTCCCTAGGCTGTTCTGAAAACCCAGGTACCATGAAATCCCTCAAAGACTGAGCAGGGGTCACTCACCTCACACCCATTATCCTCTCAAAGTGGTTGCTTAGCCATTGTGTCTGGTCTCAATTAAAAGCTATTAATGAGCTACTTGTATCAGTGCGATGTATATTATTGTATAAATGTGATTGTCAAGTTTTTTGTTGCTATGAAATGCAAGGTTGGTTATGTGAAAAAGGCTTCACACTGAGATTTCAGCATTGCCATGCCAAGCGGAAAAGAGTATGCTATCTTACAAGAGGTTAACACCTTGTTAAGGAGTTACTTAAGCATGGAGGCAGTCAGTAGTCTGGTGGGGGGAGGGTTAAAACTGTTTTGAAGTGACATTGGGAATCAAAGATATCCATGTGGGGAGAGACTGCAGCTGGAATTGAATATCAAGCGGGATTTAAAAAAATAAATAAATCTTGTATATCCAAATCAGCATCCTCTCCCCTGGTGGCAATTTAAGAATATGGGCTTTGCTTTTGAGCAGGAGACATAGGCACGTGATTAAGGAGGTATTGGAAATGGTTTGCCAGCTGGATAATGGAGAATCAGGGAAGTCTCTTGGATCTATCTAAGCATAGCTAAATAGAAAAACAGATTTATTTTATTTCTATCCTCCTTTCACCACAGTACTGCAACTGTGCTACCTGTGTCTTTATTTTGCAAAATATTTTTTCAACTTACATTTACTTTTATTCTTACTTTTTTTTTCCTTTATATTTGGCCCACTTCCCATGATCCAGTCTCAGTTCAGGTCTCCAAAGTACCTGGACTGCAGATGCGGCAGCTTGCATCTGAGAGAAGAGGTTGGGGCTGGCTCAAGAGGTGGTCACGAGGGATCTGCAGGGAGCAGGATTAGCTGGGACTGCTCCTTGGCTTGGTAAATTCTGTACCACAGATCCCACAGGTTTGCACCTGGCTACAGTCCTCTCCTTTTAGTTTTTTTGTCCTGGGACAAAGAGTCCTATTTTTACTGGATTGAATCGGACTGGCAGTGCGCACATGTCGGGAGAGCTTTTCCAAGACAAGAGAGACTTTCCGGAATTTCTCCATCTCTTTTTCTCACTGTTCATCCATTAAACCAAAGTGATTTGCAACACCTGATATAAGCAAGTGGTTAAAAAAAAACAACTCTAGTAAGTGGCTGCTGCTGTTCCTCTTAATATTGAGATCTCCTGTCAACCCCTTCATAGAAAGACTTGGGTAGTTTGACAGGATTAGGAGGATTAATATATTAATGCATTATTACAGCTTTTATAGGAGATTTTCAAAGACTGTAAGAGTGAGATCCATTTGTCCTGTTACATAAAACGTACAGTAATTGTCTTAATTGCTCCATTGTGACTAGGTATTGCTGCTCAAATTGTGCTGCATGTCTAATTGTGCCAATTGTTCCAGGATCTTGCAGCAGCACAGAACAACAAGGTGAGCCAAAAATGGGGTTGCTCTCCACAGATATCTCCAGCTACAACCCAGATTCTCCGCTGTGTCTCTGAACCGGACACAGGGAACAAAACTGATCCTGTACTCCTAAAAATCCTGTGGGTGCATGTGAAGCAGATACTGTGCAAAGGCAGTCAAGGGCACAGACTTGTTTTCTTTCACTCACAAAGTAGACATGAGTGAAAATTTCAAGGGAGCAAGTCAGTAAGCAAAGTAAAAACTTACTGTTGAAAGAAGGAGACGTCATTTCTCCCCTATGTTGTTTTCTTAGAGGAATCAATCATTAAACATACCCAAAATCTATGGCTCAAGCAGCATGCAAAAATGACTAGGGAACATGCCCAGATGCATGTTGCGCTGCTCATACACAGCTGCTGGCCTTCTGGCCATGCACACACACGGGGATGTGTCAGTGCCAGAGTCCTTCACTGGAGAAATGGGCATGCAGTAATTTGTTCATAACTTTGCATAATTAATAGGGTCCAGTTCTCCCACTAAGACACACTAAAAGACACAGGATCTGTCCTTTATGCCCTCCAAAGAAACATGTAGAAGTGGTATCAGCAATACAGCTAGGTGGGACTCACTCAGAGCAACATTTGGGAGACAATATCTAATAGATTATCTGTTCAGGTAATTCTCAGTGAAATATTTTTTACACCCAAAAAATGTTGATTTGCCATGGAAATGTGCAAACAGCCTTTTGGGTCTCTCAGGAAAAGGACATGTAGAGCTACTGGAGACTGACACTGGAGTGGTGGCTGGGAAGGGCAGCCCATGTTGCTAGGGGAAAGGACTGGTGCACGAGAACACAAGAACAGCTGGGTTCTGCCCTATTCAGTTTAGTTTTTTGCCTCTGTCAGAAACTGCCACCATGTGCTTCCAAGAAAAAATGCGAGACTAATTAGAATACATAAAGGAGAGAGAACCTGCATGTCAGCAGACTCTCTCCTCAGCTCTCAAGCAGCTTATGCTACGAAGCACGGGAGCTGGTATTCTTCCTAAAATTCTCCCTGTATTTCCTGGTATTTTGTCGGTGGTCGGTCCCTGCCCTGTACCCCAGGCAGACCCCCTGCCACATGCAGAGGAGTTGGGCAAAGCGCTTTATGACACAGTCATAAATAATACCTTTAGGTTTTATTCCCATTATTTCTGAAAGTTCTCTTGTGTACTTGATTCCACCTGACTAAAGATTCAACTGGACTTCCAAAATGTGTTCCACAGAAATCTGAATGAAAGTGCCAATATGGAAAGCAAGAAGATACGAAAAAGTGTGAGGTCTGCAGTGTTGGAAGAATGTATCAGCAAGCAAATAAAAGAGCCTTAGAGTCGGGAAGAAGTCTGATCTAATCTGCTGAGGTCCTTTGTCAGGCTGCTACATCCCCTTCCATAAAGAGAGCAGGTTCCCATTTCAAAAGCATGCAAGATCACTGCACAGGCAATTGATGCTATCCCCTGTGAAAGCCTTTCTGCAGTTAGGGAACAAACAGCATCACACTGATTTCTTTCCCCCCAGATTTGCTACAACGGAAATTGTATTTCTCAGCATGCCTTCTACAGCGAAATTATTCTTTGAGTTGTTATCCTTTCCATAGGGTACACTGAAGTCACTTGCACAACATCTCCCCATTTGAACTCTCTTGGATTGCTTTGGTCTTTGGAAAGCATGGGAAATATCTGCTGCAAACACAAGTTTTTTTTTCCTTACCATTTTCTTTAATGTTTTGTATCCAGGTAGGTCAGGACAGAGGAATACTTGTTTCTCATACCAGGTTAGAGCTGTCCACAGGAGCCGTGCTCACCAGCCTCCTCCATCACTTATTGAAATGTCTGCATCTGCTTTGAACCACCAGGGCCCCCCACCACAGTAATGAGTTTGCCTCCTGTGTGTGACTTTGCTAGCACTCAGCTTGGTAAAGAAAGAAGATGGATTTGCCCAAATTTGACTAGGAAGAGACTTGAGGCTAAGGTTTAAGAATCACTAGAACATAGATATAGGGGAAAATATGTATATTGATGGACTGTTTGCATTTCTTTTCATTGCAGGCTTAAAAAATGTTAATTTGTGGGTTTCAATCCTGCTAATAAGCTGTCAGATCTAGATGAAAAATTATACAAAGTGCAGTAATTGAAAAAAAAAGGAGAAGAAAAGCACTGAAATTAAAGAGAAATCTTTGTCCTAATTTGATTTGTGACTTCATTGTAACAGAATAAGGCATGTGAAGATATTAACAGTTCATTTACATAACCAACTCCAATCAAGCAATTCAGATAAATGTGCATTCACTTCTGGAAAGGTGGGAGGATTCATTTTAACCTATTAACACCCCTTCTTACTGATGCATTCTTGTCTACTTTCTTCCATTACCAGATACAGTTGTTTATGGGTGAAGAAAACAACGTGCTGGATGGCAAGACATTTAATTTTCAAAGCTTGAGGGTTCAATCAAGCATTGTCTTGCATATGCACCAAAAAAGGAAGACAGGCCTTGGAAAGTAGAGTGAAAAATGGACACAGTGAAGAAGCTGCATTGCCTGTCATCTCTGTGTGAGAGATGGGAAACTGAGGCACAGCATAGACTGCCTTGCACTAGATGTCATGGAAGTTCTGTGGGAAAGACAAAGATCACCTGATCTGAGACCACCGAAGGGGTCTCCACTGCCTCCTTCTGTTTCTCTTACATCCTCTGTCCTTCTATCTAGGCACCAGTGACAAGATTTCTAATATAACTTGCCACTGTTTAAGACTCTTTATGCATGTTTACCACACAAAGCACATACGCATTCTTCTTGCCTGTCACCTGTGAAGAAGTAGAGGCAAAGAAATTTAAGCTGTTTGTCTGAAGTCAAAGAAAAAAACCCTGAGGTACAATATACCATGAGGGCCAACGGATCCTCAAGTCTTCTGTTTAAGCCTGACTTGCCCACAGCATTCTGCCACGCAGGTTGCTCCTTACTTACGTTGTCCCTGGTTATAATTAAATAAAACAGTTCCGTAGTTCTCTACTGAGCAGTAAAACAAAGGGTTCCCAGATCTTCCACTTACTAGTATAGGCTGGCTTTGTCTCCATACATTACTCAGATCTAATTAGAATCGTAAAGGGTTTTCATGACTTTGTAGTTTTCCCTGCTCAAAAGTAAATCCATCCTTAATACCATCGAGAACATATTCTGAGAAAGTCAGAGAGAAGAGAGAATTAAAGGAAAGCCTGGCCGAAGATATGGGAGAGGATGCCAGGTACAATCACTGAAGCAAATAAAGTGAATTAGCGGGAGAGGCAGCTAACCTTTCTGCTGAGGAAAGGAACTGGGGACAGAACGGCAAAGCAGGGAGATCTGAATGGTGATATAAAGCTCACAAAGACGGCATTAGGGAGTTCGGCAGCCACATATTTTGTTCTTATTTACATGGGTATGAGGTCTAGATGACCAGCTTGACATGAGAGTTATTTGTACGCTATTTGTCTCTGTGTAGCAAAAAAAAAAAAAA
>VXAL01014933.1:4694-150258 GCA_013399475.1 Chauna torquata | reverse complement strand
AAAAAAAACAGGATTTGGCCTCCTTTTGGTCATAAAGTCTTTGATCTGTCACAAGAGAGTGGATTTTTTTTTTTCTCTTCTGCCAGCTGTCAAGTGAATGATGGGTCGATTGAAGGTTTAAGCCACAGAAAATAAATTTTCTGAAGCCACTCACTTCCTGTTCATTTATACACAGTAATAACACACTTGTTTTATAGCCCATCGGGGATCACTTCGTTGCTTAGGTGGCCAACTTACCATGAAAGCCATGCACTCCTTCCATTTCCTAGTGGCCAGACTTCCACAGTGGCCAGACACCTCCATGGACCAACCGGTAGGACACTCGGTAGTGAGAGCATGACAGATTAGCTATAGTCCCCGCAACATCTTGTTGCCGTGATATATAAAGAAGGAAGGTGATAACCAGCAAGACTAACTTTGGGTCCTGCAATTACCACTGGCCTGGTTGAAGCCCTAGCAAAAAAAAAAAAAAAGTAACATCTTTCCATGAGCAGTTTAGAAGTTATGGCATGTAATTTTGCCATTTGAGGCTCATTGCACAGAGGACTGAGGTCAGCATTGCATGTAGGTGTATCATTCACCTTCCTTGAAAACTCTGTAGGACACCTTTTGTGGTTGCAGCAGTGCAACTTGGGGTAATTTTGGGAAACAATGAGATTCCATCAGGGTGAATTGAGCCACCTGTGGTCTGGTTCTGTATTTTGAGAAAGCCTCAGCCACCAGGAAGATCTTGAGAACACCTATTGATTAAACAGAGGAAATCAGACACTCCTAGGAGTGCAGGTCTAGGTCTTGAAGACAATGGCAACCACAAATGCTCCTGTTTCACAGTTCAGTTGGATACACAGTTTATAATAAGGGAAAGATTCCTAGCTGGGTGTAATGGCCTAACCTTAAGTTTTCAGCTACGTTTGGGGCTTTTGCAGATATTTTTTAAGCATCAAATAATTTAGAGCTTTTCAGCACATCCAATGTGAACGTGGTGTTGAGCAAGGACCAGACAGGAGATGTGGCCACGTTCTGACAAACTGCAAAGAGCACGGGAGGCACCTGCAGACACGTGGCACTGAGGAGGCAGCGCCCACCTCCATCCCAGGGGAGAGCACCCTGCACAGCGGAGCTGCTCTAGCCAGCAAAGCCAGCACTGCTGGGCAGAGGAGGTGTCTAAGACACAGTTTTCATGTTACAGTTTCATAGGAAAATATAGCTTAATGTTGAACTATATCCAGAAAGGTAATAAATAAATCATTAAAAAACGTTACTCAGTTTGAGCCAACAGAAGTACCCCGATTTCAAAATGGCAAATCAAACTGTTGCAGATCTGTTTCCCTTATTACAAAAACTAATAAAGTTAACATTTGCTTGTGGTATTTTTCTTACTTTGCATAAGCTGTATTTTTCTATTAAAAAAAAAAAAATCCAAAACCAGGCCTTTCTTACAGAAAAAATTTAGTAAGTTGATAACAATTTAATTAACATGGATTAACTAATACAGCTACACTATACCTTCTGCTAGAAGATATTCAGCCTATGTAGAAACAAATGCCTTTTTAATAAACTGGCTTTTGCAGGAGGGCTGGGCATTACACACCTGTCTCTGGGTTCCTAGGAATGTTAGGTAGCTTAAGCAACCTTAAGCACAACTGAAGTTCATTATTATTGTCTAATTTGTAGAAGAAAAAGGAAGATTTTTTTTCTTTCCATGGCTAAGACAAGACTTAGGAAATTAGGGAAGAGGCAGCCAGAGAGCAGCGAAGACCTGCTCTGATGGGTTCCCATGTTTGTGTGCAGGGTGCAGCTTCCCCCACACTCAGCACCCTCAGCACCCATCCAAATTCACTTCCCTGGGCTCAGCTGCCTTTGCAGCCCCAGTATGCCTCTGCCACCTGCCTGCCACAACACAGGCCTTTTGAGAGCAATTGAAAAGCAGCCGCTGGAGGAGACCAGGATCACTCTGCTGTGGCTTTTCACCTCTCTCCATCACCTCTCTTCTTTCCCTGCTCGGTCCTTGGAGAGGGAAATCTTCAGGGCAGTGCTGGAAAAGTGGCTGGTTGAAAACAGCTTGTCCACTTCCCTGGCAGCTTTGTTGGCACCCATTCCTCTGTATCCAGAGAGAAAACAAAACAAAACAAAACAAAACAAACAAACAAAAAAAAAGGAAGCAAATAATGGGGTCAAGTTAATCTTTACTCTTCTTTCAGCTCCAGAGACTACTGTTTATTTATTTATTTTATTTATTGCACATCCTTGCCCTGAACTACTGTGATTGAACTGCCCATATCCATGGAAACTGGGGAAGGAAGGTGAGAAAAGGGAGAGGAGAGAAGAGGAGAGGAGAGGAGAGGAGAGGACAGGACAGGACAGGACAGGAACAGGTCAGGACAGGCTGTGCTCTGGGAGTGCTCCTTTGCATGCTCCTCGCCCGCACAGCAGGCAGAGGCAAGCACAGTGCACAGACACTGGCAGGGGAGGTCTGCAGTCCTCTGGAAGCACTTCACAACCCTGCTGCTTAAATCCATACAGGTATGCATACCTGCACCACAGCCCTGCAAGGCAGCCACAGCTCCCAGCGAGATCATTTCCCACCAGTGGAAAATGATGATGCCTGTGTAAAACAGGCAGCTGTACATACTGATGGACTGCAAAAGCAGCAGTGCGTGGTGCTGGTGAGTACTTTGATTTCCACAGAGAACTACCAAAGACCCCTGCACAGGTTTCTGTCTAGGTAGAGCTCCACTGGCTGCACATTCTCTGAAATGTATTTTCATACTCTCTTTAATATCACTCAGTGAATGGCTTCATTACGCTGCTCCAGACTTCTCCTGCCTGTGTCCATCCCAGGAGGACCCAAGCTCTGGGACAGCATTTTATATTTGCCTAAAAATGCACTCTATTTATAACTCTGTCCACTGTAGCAGGCAAAGTACTTTTCACTAGACCTTTGCCTGGCAATGCCAGCTTGCTCTTATATTCACACCTAGGTGCATAATTTATGTCCTCTCAGTTTTCTCATTCACTGAGCCACAGATAATTATTGAGCTGGGAATGATAAAAGACAAGCCAGTTAATAAAATAAAGGAAAACAAGAATAAAAATACAACCAGTTTGTGCCTCAGTCAAAGTGCGTCTGTGCCTCAGAGGCTGTGGACAAGCTTGGCTGTCTTGAAGATGCCCTTGTCTATCTTTCATAGTGGCAGAGAAGGAATAGTCCACCTACAAGTTTAAGGCTCCCTCAAGTTCTTGTATTTGTGTGGGTTCTTCCAATTGATTTTCCCCCTTTGCTGAGCCAGCTGAACCATTTCCTCAAAGTTTGACAGAGGTGGGTGCGCATTCCCCTTGCACTATATCAGACTGTGTCCCAGGGAGACCTTGTGCAGGAAAGATGCTGAGATGTTGCATTCTCTGTCTGAAGATCAGGTTGAGGATGTGCACCAAGAGATGGACCTCAGGTGCTTCCCACTGAACCAGACCTGAGCTAGATTGACATGAACCAAGGACAAAGAATGGGCACAAAATCATCTTTCAAATAGCCAAGATTTAGGTGCTAGATACGGCTCAGGAAGGACTTCGTGGATTTGGGCCCAACTTGCTCGTGATTCCCTGTTCAGTCAAGGCTTCCACAAAGAGAGTGTGAATCAAATGGGGACATCTGTGGCCTGAGCAATTATTGATGAGTGGATATATTATATATAAGAATGTTTCTCAGATTCCAAGCCTTTTTCCCCAGGTTTTATATCTAGATGATGCCGATGCTTACAAGCAGCATACCAGAGAGGTATTTCTTCATTTCTGAGTTTGACACCATTCTAAGTATTTCCTGTCTTCAACACAATGGTCGTTTTCAATCATTAGGTCTCATTCAGTGCAACAATGAAAGCAAAACTGTAGCTCCAGTGGAGCGACCAATTTTGGATGGTGAGGAAGCACTTTTCCCTCCAGTGCTCTGTGCTTCTGACAGCAGTCAGAACCACTGCTGTTCTCCTCTCCATGTTATCTTGGTTATTTGCCCCTCAGCTTCAGGCAGGCAGAGGGGAGGGCAGATGAAGGACTGTGTTGTGAATTGCAATATGAATGTGATTTTTACCCTTTATTGTTCAGTGCATTTGCCATCAACACAGATCATTCCTTAGGTCTTAGTTTACTTCCAAATCCAAGTACAAATGACCAGATGTTGTAATGTAGTACAAAGTGTTCATACCTGATACATCCTGCTTGGGTAAAGTACCTGGCTCAGCTGAAGGCATGTCAGCATACTGAGAGCAATCAATGTCCTTTCTCAGACCAATCATTTATGCAGGACCCAGGGAAATTTTTGTGACAAAGTCACCTTAGTTATTTCTGCTCCCACCAGCTGTAGACAAGGGTGCGTTGTGGGCTCTGGGTTCTTCAGTATTTTCATAGCATTGCCAGCCTGGATTGAGAGAGAGGAGACTGGTGTGCTCTGTGTCTTACACAAGCTCCTGTGTATTTGATCAACCAGACACAGAAATACCCAGATATGAATGCAGAATGACCTATATTCCCAGTACGTCTAGTATACACCTGCATCATAAACAGATTTTTGACTTTTCAGTATGTATCACACAATGAATATTGTACAACAACACAACAGAGCCCAGAAAGTACAGGCTTACAGTAGAAGATCACCATTAATATGATCACCATAGGTTTTTGGGTTCCCAAAGGCCCTGTGTCTTACATTCCCACACATACTTGAAAGAGTTGGAATAATCTTTGCTTATAGGTGCTGTATTTGTGTGTGCTGAAAAACCATCACGATTCCAGGGGTAGATTCAAACCTCAGTGCTGTAACACCCAAAGAAACAGGGGCCTGAAAAAAATAGATAATTAAATGGTAACGATCTGTCCCTTCTATTGTGCCAGCTCTTCCCACACCCTGCTGTGGAGGGCTGAACAATCTTTTTGTAGACTTTGGATAGGATCAATTTTTTTGGCTAATTCCTATACACGCAGTCTCCACAGTTGTCTTGTTTCTGATTTTGAAAGACTAAGGTACAGTTTCCATAAAGAAACAAGTTGTGTTTGTATACAAATACACACCACACAACACATGTGCATATTGGCATTCAGGTCTCTACGCCTCCCTGATGACAAACATGCAGCACAGAACCAAACTTTCAGCTACAGGCATTCGGCACAACAGATCTCCAGCTCAGCCCTGCAAAACGCAAAGAGTGGAAGAATTTATAGGCATACCATTAGGACTGCATGCCAGTAGGCATGTTTGTGGCTACAAATGTGTTCACTGTCTCCACAAGCATGCTAACTGGTGGTACAGAGATTTACACAGCATGCATAGGTGCACAGCCCATAATGCAAGAACTATTCAGCCTGATACTCATTTGCACAATGGCAGCCCAGACAAAATGTGTTTGGACCTGCCTCTTAAAGCTCTACAATTTGACATAACAGCGTAAGACAAGCACACCTAAAATTCATTCATAAATAAATGCAAGATGCAATCCATACCTTCCCTCCTACATGGATATATGCACACAGCACATTTTTCCATATATTTGCAGCAGACACAAGCTTATGTGGATAATGAAGTCCATGACACGTAGGATCCTAATTGCTTTTGTGAAGCCAGGTGCCTGCAGACTCAATACCTACATAAAATACCCAGATCACACCAGCTTTTTCTGTCCGTAATCTGACCGCCTTTGTGGGAAGCAGGGCTGCATTAAGAGCTCTCAGAGAGCAGAGCTGATATTGCCAACCAAATTGAAGACACAGCTTCACAAGATGTTTAAAATCTAGAACATCTGTAGCTAATATACAACTCTCCAGAGCACGAGTTGGGAAAAAAAAAAAAAAAAAGAGAGAAAAAACGATGCATTTCCAGACCTAGAATTTTGCGATGGATAGCCAGCTAGTTATTTTAAGAATAATCACATGCAAATTACCAATTTAAGGCACTTTCAATCTATGAGTCACAAGGAAGCTAAGCACTTCCACGTGCCAAATCTGAGGGGCTTGGATTGGGGGTTGGGCTGCAGAAGGGGCCTTTCAGATTGAACAGCCAGGCATTGGGTAGAAAAGCTGCTCCAGCTATCATTTTTATTAAACCTTAAGGAAAGTTGAGGCAAGGAAAAAGGAAAACTCTGTGATCACACAGAAAAGAAGAAGCAGCAGGTTGGGTGATCTCCAGGGCCAAAATGGAAGAACTTCCAGTAGCTGGTCTGCTCTGCCCTGCCTCATGCAGAGTGCAGACACCTCAAGCTTCACTGTGCAATTCCTGCCTCTGGTTGTGTGCCCAGCGCAGGCAGCAGGAACCTTCCCCAACTCCTATTCACCCCAAATCTTGTTTTATCAGCAACATTACCCTGCAGCAGTGAACCTTTTGTTTTCTCCTAAAACCCCCAGTATTACCTCTTTGGAGCTCTCACAAACGCTTTTGGCAATGGAAGCACCAATCTGTACAATATTGTAATAGGGGCTTATTAAAACAAATAGCATGGAGAAAACCCATCCCTTTCTTGTTTCACTTTGTAGTTTTACATTGCTTTGTCCCTGCCCACTGTGAGTACACCCATGGTCTGAATATTACTTTTCACTTTACTTTTTAAATTTTCATTTGTTTGGCTATTGCCAGGTTGACCAAGGGGCAATTGAGATCCCAGCATGGCTTATAATACTTGGCAGTGTTTTATTCTTTCCCTTAAAGACCAAATGCAAAAACTGGGGGACTGAAAGGGCGGGGAAGGGTTTAATGCATAGTAACAACACTTATAATAGCAGTGGCTCCTGGTGGCAAAATGGCCCAGACACCAAAAATACAGAAAACAGAAGCATGTTTGGAGCTGCCAGTGGGGTCTCCTGTACAGTTAGCACTAACCCATGCCAAGGCAAAAGACATCAGAGTTTCAAGGCAGTGGTGGATTCCTACAGGGATCAGGAATTAACTTTTTTTTGTGCATTGCACAATTAGTCTAGTGAAAAATGTCTTGGGGCTGGAGGTCGTTTTCTGTTGAATCATCACAGATTGGCCACTGACAAAGACAGGAAATGACGCAAAATGGATGGATGATCTCAGGAGACATGGTAAATCCTGTGCTGCCACTTAATGCAGAAGCCCAAGCTCTCCTGGTAGTCCCTCTAAGGAAAGTGGAGTTCGGCATGATTTCCATGCATAGTTATATTCGATAATTTATGAGCTCAGTGATTTCCTAGCAAAGTAGCTCCTTCTAGCCGTTTTCTTTACTTAAATGTAATTGTTTGTTTAAAACCGTAAAACAAAAGCCCAGAGGGAGCCAGAGAGTTTGACCTCCTGTGCCCGCTGTAAGAGATCCACAGCCGCAGCAGGGATTTCGCTGCTCTGGAACGCTGACGCTTTCCAAAAGTCGCTGCTAAGCCCAGAGCTGAAGTCCTCTCCCTTGTGCTAAAGAAGTCTCTATGGCCTCTTGGCAAATCACGGCGTATAACACCCATGTAAGAGCTCCTGTCCTACTTAGTAAGCTCCATACACACTATTTGTTTCTCTGCCCAGACATTGTGGAGCCCCTGCACTGCAATGAGCACCCATAAGCCTTGGTGTGTACGTTCCCCAAGCTCTCAGCATCTGCACAGTTGAAATGAGGCTTGTACAGAAAATATATTTGCTCACAAGCCTTTCACTCCTCCCTGCTGGAACTTCTGGATGGGCTGGAAATAGCATGGAAACATCCTTAGTCAGAGATATTTCAGTCTCCTGCCTTTCATCTGGATCTAAGAAATAGCAGGTCAGATGACAGTAGTGGATGAATGGAAGAAGAGAGCTTCCTCTCCCCACCTCAGGAGCCTGTTTTGGATTCAGCATGGTTAGATATGCAGGTCTGCAGCAGTCCTACCCGCCAAAACATGAAGCGTGCTCAGTGTGGCAGTCAGCCATCTCCAAGCTGCCTGCAGGTCTGTCCTGCGGCTGTTATCTGACTCTTTGGCCTCTTGGGCATGCCAGGAAGGTGAACTTGCGTACCTACAAACCACCCCCCAATCTACGAAGCCCCGTGGAGTGTTTCCCATACAAGCCCTCTCCTTAAGAGACACAGTCTGGATGTATGCAGCCATGTTTCTGGGCTCTTTGCCCTTGGGCAGAGAGTGATTCAGGAGACAGTAGCATCCCTAACAGGAAAATTTAAGCATATCTGACAGGTCCAAGAGGGCGAAATGTGCTATTTGCTTTGGCACTGATCCTGCAAAGACTAAGAGGTGTGTTAACTTTATGCACTGCAAATAGTGCCACAGCAGCTGTTGTAAAGGCATAGTTTATCACACCCCACATCCTTGCTCTGCAAAGCAACTTCACCCTCTTTGTACTAATGCATCCTGCAGTGAACCTCCATGTCTTGTCCCACGCATGTCTGTAACTGAGAGAGAGCATGGTTGGGAAGGCAGAAGCACATCTGGCTGCAGGATGCTTGTAGCACCTGAGGCAAACCCCCACGTATTGTGTGCGTGCGGTTAAACCTGCTCTGTGTGTGCTTGATAGCTGGGTATCAGCTAGGTATATGGCTATGTAATTATACTGCAATTAAATTTAATAGCTTTGCTAACAACTCAACTGCAGGAGAGTTTGTCTAAGAATTTTTGTACTGGGATTATTAACCTTTTGTTGGCTTCACACATCTATTTGCACTTCTATATTGTCCTTTAAAATTATATTTACATTTCATCCAGAGGTTTATAAAAACATTTTTGCATTTTTGTTGTGATTGTTCTTGTATAAGCCAGCATTGTTCAGCACAAGACTAAATCAAGCAGTACGTTGCACAAATGGGGCAAATCCTGTGTGCTAACATCCATGGCAGAAGGATCTTGGTCTCATGAGCAGGGTGGTCCTCGGGAAGCAGTGGGATCAGCCCTCCCAAAACACAATGAGGAAGATCTGGGCACTATTGCATTCCCTCAAGAAAAGATGTAAGGTGGCACTGAGTTGTAACAGAGGGAGGCAGTGAAAGGAAAGGCTGCTGAGGTGTAGCAGAACAGCCTAAATATCAACTTGAGATCAGTACTCTCTCATCAGCTGGTCTGTGCTCTCTCTCGCCTAATGGACTGTGGCAAGACAATTGAGGATTTCCATCTTCAGGTCCACATTTGAAGCAAACCTGTGTGCTGGAAACAGCCGCCAGCTGGACGATGGCAGGAGAAATGCCAGGAGAAATAGCAGGAGCAGTAACCCAGGTTTCCGTTAAACAATGCTCTCCTCTTCAGATAATTAATTGCTTCAGTAAGTTGAATATATCCTATCTTCAAGTATCAAACTTCCATGCTAGTTTTGCATACAGTGAGTTTCCATCCTTTGCCTTGTTCAGCTTACAGGACTCTATTGATCTCTTTATTTTAACCTTTTGTACTGTGCAAGGTTTGTGTTTAGGCATCCTCATTTCTCTCTGTTTATTAAGAGCAATGATTGCTGGTTTGCAGATTGGAATCTGCTTAAGCTTTCATGGTGATTTATGAAGTCCTATCCCTCCTACCATGCCAGGTTTTGTTTCTCTGTTTTAACTTGTTTTCAGCTTCATAATGATTTTTAATCAGACAACAATTAACGATGCAAATAAGAAGAATGGACACTAAGGGATTGTTACATCTACTGTATTATCGTTATTTGGATTTTAATATTTCTGTCCTCTTTTTTCTTGTATCATTTGGAGGCCCATTACTGCAAATGTTTAGCAACATGTTTAATAGTCAGTGTAGAGGAGCACAGTCAGTTGATATGGTATGGCCCAGTGGAGAGAGCTTTGTGCTAGATATCATGATATATTAGCTTTTTATGCAAGAGGTGTTTATCGGCAATGAAAGATATTAACCTTTATCCTCTTGTTGTACTATAATAAACAAGAAGACAAGGTTTAGGCCTTTGGCTACAAGAAGTCTTCAGCCTACCAAGACCCACTGCAATGACCTTTATTCAAAAAAAAGATATAACCTTCGGTAAACATAAAAAAAAAAAAAAGTATCTTAACTCTGATATTACTTTTCACTTCCATACATCATTACTGTGCTAGTTTCTAGAAAGTACTGGAGTAATAGGAATGAATATTTTAGGGAAAGTGGAAGTCATCTGATGTCGTGGTCTGTTTGATGGTACCAGCTGTCTCTTTGTAGAAGACACTGCAATTTCCAAGCTCTTCCTTAGCATATTGATGCTCCAGAGTATGACAGGTCTCACCTTTGGTCCTTTCATTAATGCCGATTGTGTTAGGCAGCACCTGAAATACCAGAGGTTTGATAACCAGTGTGCTGATCTATACCCTACCTCCCAGGCAACTCCCCAGTGGGCATGGGTGAACTGGAAGATAACTTCCAGTCTTCATGTTCGAAGAAAACCAAAGAACTATCGTGCTACAGCTCTTCGAGTGATCTCTACTAATTGGAGTGGAGTTTTTGGAGGCTTTTCTCCCTACTCCCATCTATATAATGCAGTTTTCCACAAAATGTATAATGATGTGTCAATAAATCACTAGGCAAAATAAATATGCAGATCTTTTAGTGGTGAACGTTGGGAGAAAGAAACCTTTTGTAATTGATAATTAATGTCTTCAGGATCAATAACTGGCAGAAGAACCTGTAGAGTAAAGTCTGAATCATCTATGACTGCTCAGGAATGATTGATGCTTTAAAAACAAGCCTGAATACCAGCCAAAAGTATAAATTATGGTTTTAATATAAGATAGCTACCCCATGGCCTGAAATAGGACCTGCTAATGGCAGACACTGGACATTTGGCTTGTTTCAGGAGTACTAATACATTCTTTCATCATATTGAGACAGACATAGAGGGATGAGCATTACTCCAGCTTGGGAAGGTATTTCACACAGTTCAGGGACACGCTGTCTTGCTTTCTCCTGCCATTCATAAAGATACAAAATCCCTTGAAAGAAGGTGCAGAGGTGGGCCTTTGGTATGTATTCCTGCATGTGTGCAACTAATGCCAATAGTCCAAACAGTGACTGTTGCAGCCCGCTGAGAGAGCTGGCTGCAGTAGCTCTTGTTATATCATGAATCTAGGGGGAACTGATATACAGGGCAAGTAAAATAATTGAGATCTCCTTCCAAGCTGTGAAATTTGGGGATGAAGCTAGACCTCACTGCTGAGATTATCCTGTCCAGTATTTTTGAGAGATCTCTGTTCTCAGTGTATGTGGATATATATGTTAGATGCACTATATATCCTTTGGATATCGGCTCTACAATGATACATGCACTGTAAATAAAAGGACAAATGTAAATACACAAACAAATTCAGGCAGCTCAGATTACATGCTGAGAGACCCAGTTATCATAAAAAGACCTATAAGAAAGAGTAGAAGGATGTTTGACTGCTGGAATGACTCTTGTTTCCTTTTCATTATTCTTAATAAAAGGAGATGGTGCCGAAAAATTGTGTTTCCCTGGTTATTTTTCCCAGGAGATACTTTATAAAACACAGAATATATAACAGACTGTGTTGCAAGCAAATACCTTATTAAGTGAATATAGTTAGAAAGAAATAGTAACAAAAATGAACAGTAATATTTTTCCCCTTTTACAGTTAGTGAAAAGTGCAATAGTTCTTGATATGGATTTAATAGCAGCTGCCCTGAGAGTGGCGAGAAAAGGCATGGTGAATAAAACAACTTTTTAAATACTAGTTCTGAATCATTAGCAACCAAAAAGATGGTGTAAGACTCTTTGAGAGGGCAATAATAACATTTCTCCTGTGAGATCTGGTATTGAATAGAAGACATTTCTTCCTCTAGAGTCCAAAAATACAGGTCTTTGGGAAAATATGTAATGCCACACTTAATGGCAGTATGTATGTGCGAGCTATTGATTCAAGTATTTAAGGACATGAAGGTGCTTAGATATGTACTTGCTTCTCATTAACAGGACTGACTGCCAAGCACAGCCCCTTGAACAAGCCATCCCACTCTGCCCCAGGCCCTGAACCCAGGAGTCCTTCCCTTGCTGCTGTTGCCTGCAGTGGTGAATGGAGTTCAAGAGAAACCTGACCCAAAAGACCAACTATTGCTTCAGGACCATGGGCTGTGTTCCAGCAGCAGCCCTATGGGGAACATTACGTGAAATACTCTGTTTGGGATGGTTTTTCACCATGCAAACCAGTTCCTAACTTTGTCTAGATTCACAAACCATCCGGTGCAGCAGCCGGTAACCTGGCCCATGACAGGTAATGCAGACAGTGCCATCCTGAGACACGGCCCCAAGCATTCAGCAGAGCTAAGGCCGGATGTGTTAGACATGCTGCCTGGAGCCCGTGCTGCTCCGTCAGCATGAGGGCCTACACGGCTCTTGAAATGACTCCAATTTAGGCATCTTAATTGGAAACATAAGGGCTCAAGATTTTCACTGTAGTCAACAAAGAGAAGGACACAATCCAGAGGGCAGCAGAGAAGTAGGTGAGCTGGCTCCTTGGGGTGCCTGGCTCTTTTTATTGACCGAACAAGAAGTCACAGTGAATCAGGCCCTTAATCCAGTCATGTCAAAGAGGTGCCTCAAGTTAACTGAGGTGAACACTAAGCTTTGGGCAGTAAAGAATATCCAAAACAAAGTCAGCTCATGCTAACTGGGGAGGATATGCTTGTCCAGTGTTTCTCTGGGAGAGAATTTTCAGCTCACAGGTCTGTGTCCATGGGTACAGCTGCAGGCTGAATGCAATTGGGTTCATGAAAGAAAAACATCAGTTGACACAAGCTTATCAGCAGCAGTGACACGGTTGCCTGATGCTCTTGCGATCCAATGAAAAGGTTTCTGTGTCAGAAGGCAAAAGGGGTGTCCTTTAGTGAAAAGCCCACCAAAGCGGGACACTACTGGTTACACAGCCTCGTTCTTCCAGGACAGGCTCCGCCAGCCAGGGAATAAACCTGAACAGCAGAGATAAAGTTGTATTGTTTCGACTGATGCTAGCTGACTTTTTCAGTAGAAGCCATCTTATTCAGTTACATTATTTTTTTATTATTTTTTTCTCCTCAAGGATTTGAGTCACCTTCAAAAGCAATCCTCCCCCTCCTTGCTGCTATTATTCTAGCATCATCTGGTAATGCCTGTAAAAATAACAACAAAATTTGTGGAGGAAGAGAATAATAATATTTGGGGGGGGGAGAAGAAGAAGAAGAAGAAACAGCCAAAATTAACCAGAACTTTTATTTCTTGTTGAGTAACCATATTCCGTGAGGCATGGCAAGCAGACATTAAATTCTCACTTGACTCAAAGGCAAACCATTATTCTGTAATTTTGTATGTAAATAAGATGTATTAGGAAATCACTCAAGCAATTAATTAAACAGCTGTTACAGAATAAGTGATAAAGGAAACAGGGGGATGAATATGTGGAATTTTCCTTGCACAGGCATCAGCAAAGATTTATTTATTTATTTATTTATTTGTTGCTTGTGTAGGCGTGCACTACAATTCCAACATACCTAGGTATCAGTGCTCAGCATCATCAGGAGAATATTTGCCCATGTGGTCAGATCCTGACTTATTTGCTACAACAAAAGGAATGGGAAATGAAGATGACTTGGAAGGGGACAGAGTTCTCTAGTTGTTGCCATATGAGGCCATCAGTGGCATGACCGCTGGTTTGCATGCATGGTCTAGACTTCAGCTGAAAGAGGGACTTTAATATCTGTCAGAAGTAATCTTTTATCTTTAAGAGGTACAATGACCTGGGAATGATGTCCTGACCCTCAGCCAAATGGTAACATCAGCCTTGCTATCTTCACATAGCCACTTGTTTGGAGAGAAGCCTACAACTTTATAGCCCAGGCCATATATTGCAGACAGAAGCCGTGTAACAAGGGAAACCCTCTTGGCAGCAATGCAAGGCACTGGCAGGGGCAGTCTGGGACTGATAAGCAAACAACACAGGACAGATGAAAGGTAGAAAGAAAAATGGCACCACAGAGATGAGCTTTGGCTAAGAACACACAAAAGGCCATAAATTGACTAAAGATCCCAAGCCTCCCGTTCCCAGATCCTTCCAGCAGGACTCCATTGCCCTGAAAACTCTAGCTGTGCTCCATCAGTGGAGCAAGATCAGGCCTTGACAGGTCTACCCTAGAGCTGGTACATGCAATGCTTTTCTGTGGTGCAACTGGAAGAAACTGTATAGGTCAGCAAGCATGAAGGGAACCATGCAGAAATGAAACTCAATCCACATTTCCACTCTGCTCGTTCTGCTAGACTCCCTATTCCTCTTTCCTTGCATAACATTTGGTCTGATTCCTGTTCTTGGAACGCTCCCTCTGACCCTGAAAGGTTCATGGCTTACAGGTGTATTGATGATGTCTAGTCCTTTCTGACAACGCCAAAGCAACCGAGAATGCAAGGTATAGTGTTCTGCTCCTATCTCATACTCCTGCTGTTCCTCACTGATGAGGCTGGGCTCGGACTCATCTCCAGTGCTTGCATCAGCCCTTTTGGTGCAAGACTGCTGTTTTGTTTTCAGCAGTCTTTTAATTTCAGTACCAGGTTTGGCAGCCGCCTTCACAGCCATTTCCATTTGCAGCAAGAACAGCCTGTACCACTGCCTCGCTGCAGGTCTGTAATGGACGCGGTCCAGCTCTAGATGAGGTCCAAATTGAACAGAAGCCTTCCAGCTTGTGAGCTGCACTCATGAGGAAGGGAGACACAAATGCCGTGAAGGCCTTGAAAGGCAGAGAAAGCCTAGCAATGCGCAGCATAATGGATGTCTTCTCTGGGATATACTCACTCCTCTATAGAGCCAGGACAAGGCAATGTATCAGAGCCTCTCTTAGCTGTTGAGTGTTTCCATTCGTTCTGCTTAGCAGAATAAATGCACTGGCTGAGTGGCTGCAAAACTGAACCCTGAATAAAGATGGCAGCATTGCAAGAGCACGTGTGTGGGAAACGGGGTCTTCAGAGTATCCACAGCAATTTGCTTAGCTCTGGGACCATACTGTGTCAGGGTCCCAGCCTTATTAAAAAGTGCTCACTGCCTCTCCAGTGGAAAGGATCAGAGCCTTGAAGAGACGAAGGATTGCTCTGGCTAGTCAAGGAAGTAATTTTAATTTGCAACATTCAGCTTCCAACTGTTCAACAATAGCAAGAGGTTAACAATGTGGAACTGGGTCTCACTCAGAAGAGACATTTTGCTCAGGAACTTTGTGTGTGTCACCGTCAGTCTTCAGGCAGCTCTTTTCTCCTGCTCCCACCTCCCCAGCTGAAGGGACCATACACCCAGACTCCTGCCCCTTGGCAATGCCATGGACTGCTATCTGCAATTTTTAAGGCAGCATCAAAATGTGCTGGATTTGAAGCTGAGGTCAGTAGCATCTTTTTATCACTCTATGATTTGGCCTCATGGCCAAAATGTTCTCGCTCCATTGGAGGATCCAGAGTTCTCTCTCTTCCCGTGAGACTGCTGTTGATTGCAACTCATTATCTTGTTCAGAGAGAAGCATCTTCTCCGGGGCTGCCTTGAGCACCAGCAGAGAGACCAGACCCCTCTGGTAGTCCTAACCCAGGTGCTGGAGTTAAATGCCTCAGTGGGCCCAGGCAATTTGAATTAGTGCCAGACAGCAGCATTGCAGCTCCGTCTGCTGCCTCCCCGCTGTGCTGTGAAAGCAGGCATCCACAGTGCTCCAGTCTCAGCCCATTACCTCCTGTCTGGTCATCTCAGTGAAGCTTATAGGAAACCTTCAAATGCAGACTGGAGGGTTATTTTAGTGAGCAAGCACTGGGGAAAGCGTGACTTACAGTTTGAAAAAAGGGCTCAGAAGTGAAGAATCAGGATCTCGGAAGTGCTGACCTTTGGTGATTGCTTCTTTAAAGGGACAGCCCAGTTCTTCTGAGAAAGAGCTCTTCTGCGATTTTGCAGGGAGACAGCTTTTCTGGTTTTTTCTTTTTGTGTTTTAGTTGAAAACAGGCAGTACTGGAGCACAGAAATGCAGGGAGGGATTGGCTCCTTTGGGCAGCAAAAAAGTAAAAGACAAGGATGCATCAGTCCCAGAGCAACTCACAAGTACTGTGGTCACATCATCAGGCTGCACAGGTTGTGCCCATTAGATCATTTAGGTGTCCACCACGCACTATTCAACCTCTTGCCACCACCACTCTGTTCTTCTTGACTAGGAAGAACACGTTACCCAGCTAACTAATGAGGGAAAAGCCAAGAGCTGCTATGGGGAAGGTGCTGGCTTTGCTTCTTGCTTGGAGGTGCAGCATTTCCCCCATTTGCTCACATCTAGAAGCAGGAGGAAAGGGATGGTCCATGACTCCAAAATGTCTCAGTGAGTCATTCTCACTTCAGACCACCTGGCCTCCAGTGATCAGATAAGGGAAGGACAAGGGTATTTTCTTTTTCTATCTACACCGGACAATTACTCCAACAGCTGTCCTAGATGTGGCAGAGTTAATAACTGCAAATGAAGGACATTTATCTCTGAAATAACTGTTTTGATAAAAAATGGTAAAATCAATGAATTCATTACTACACTCTGACAGTAATACTTGGGGGAAAAAAACAAGCTCGTGCTGTTATAAATGATTGCAATCCAGTGGCATTTCAGTGTTCAAGGAGGTGTTTGTGTGTAATGGCAACATTTGTGGCCCTTATCTGGAATTGCAGTGGGCTAATATGCAGAGCACACCTTCCACAAACACTGCTGCCAAAGTCTTCTGGATCACCTACAATTTCTGATCTACCCTCATCGGCAAACCTTGTGAAAGTTATAGCCAGGTAAGCAATCACTCAGCATTTCAAATCTATTGAGACAATGAGGGAGACATGGTAGAAATTTCATTTAAACACATCCATTCTCACTGGCATTAAAGCCTGAACACACAAACCTTCAGCATGCACAAAAGTGTCTGGGATAGATATTTATGGCTAACGTCAGCCATAGCAGTAGAAACTCACAACGTTCTGCATTGGGTTTGGATAATCTGTGCCAAATCCTGTGCCTCAGGATTTTTCTCAGAAAACTTTGGAACATCATTATCCCTGCAGAATGTAACTTCAGGGTCCTTTTTGGCATTCTGGCATTTCATTTCATAATAGGTCCATAGAAATTTTCTCTGTGCTGTTGAAAAGTTGCACCTGAACAAACTTAGAGAGTGTTAGTTTCCATTGCAAAACCTTCTAAATTATTATTGGGGAATTTCTGCAAAATATTTTCATTTCCATTCTTGCAGCCACTGTCGGTGTATATTTCTTCCCTTTATCCCCTCTACTTTCCTTTTTCCTTCCAAATTTGCCTCTCAGAAGAGATAGAAAGGAAGAGAAATAACAGTATTAACAAGTTAACATTTTGTGTATTTTTTTGCATGTTACCGAGGAAAGAAAGAATAGAATCCTAACATTTTAATTTTAATTTTTTTTTCTGATGGAACAGAAAAATCAACCAGTTCTGTTGCTCATTTGTGATTTCTTGAACCACTCAAGTTTAGACAAGTCCTGAAGACTTTCATCTCCTGTAGAAGTGAATGGGTTTAGTCTGATTTATATTACCATTGCATGAGGTCAGAAATATGTGCTTAAAGTGCCATGTATCGTGATCTACCTTCTTGAGGTCTTCCAGCTGCCAAGCTGCACAGAAATAACTCAAAACATTCAGCTCGATAGGTTCACTGGGTGTTCAGGGTAAACAGACACTGATAGGATTTATGGATGTACCTTCCAACTCTTCTTCCTTCCAAAAAGCAGAGGTAGATTTTGTGAAATGAACCTGAAACCCCCCTATATGCATTAGCAAAAGTCATTTAGTCCTTGCTCATCACACCTGTGACACTGAGCTTTCACTTAGCAGCTTCTCTCTTCTCATCTTGTTTTGCTTTTGATCCCAGTACTTCTTGATGGGGATTTGTAGTGACTGCCTCTCCTGAGTGTTCACGAGAAGCCGGTATATGATGTGAAGCCTCTAAGCCTGCAGATCTGCACAGCTACATTGCTGTCAATGGACTGGGGCCATCTGACACCAGCTGAGGATCTGGCCCATCACCCCTATCTGGATAAACAGCAAGGGGTAGCTCTTAGCTGGGCCAACTGACTGGGCCAATACACAGCAGTATCAAGGAACAGAAGAGTTAGATGCAATAGGTAAGCCTGAATAAATCCGTGCTGTACTCGCCATTCACTTGCCCTAGAAATAACAGCCTCATCAGAGCATAGTGTACTGGCAAGAATAGCAAAGCATCCGACATGATGAATAATGTTTACATCGAGAATCCAGATGTCATTTTCCATCCTGTAGCTTTAGAAATAATGGCCTGTTACTTCTTATTAAATCAAGGGTAATCCATTCACCTACAGGCCCAATGATAGCTGTCTCTGCTAATCTCCACTCCGGGAGCTATATTCATCAACAGGAAAGGCCTGTATTTCTAGCAACAACTGGAAGCCCAATGATCTTCAGCAATGAAATTTCAAATATCAATTAGTAGTTTAAAAGTATGGGTCTGTCAGCACAGTCCAACATTAACATAAAACTCAGTTTTCCATCAGAAGCATGACCTCCTGTGTCCTCAAGCAGCTTAGACCCCAACATTACTCATCTCCTTCACAAACCTTTTTATTTACAAGCAATAAAAAGCTCAATGACCCTCCTCAGTGATGATTCTCCCAGTGTCATACAGCACTTTAGCCTGTTTAATCCTCATGTGGATGGACCTAACCTCAAAAATGGCCCTGCTTTGAGCTGGGGGTTGGAGGAGACGACCTCCAGAGGTCCCTTTCAATTCAATTTTTTCTATGATTCTATGAGGGAAGCAGTGGTAATAGCTATGATTAAAATGCTGTGACCTTGAAAAACAATGGAACATTCTCTTTAAACCATCTTTATGCAGTTTGTTTTTCCTAGTTGGGTTGAACCACTGACATCCTTGATCTGACCTGGCAATTATGCCAATGTGCACCTGCCTGCCTCTGTCTTTCTGCCGAAGTGTGAAGAAAGGTTATTTTTTCTGTGCAAAAAAATGGAAATTTTGAAAACAGAGATTAAATAAACAAATGTGTGACCAATTTAATATGAGATATTTGCACACAGCAAGATCTGGTCACATCTACTTTCAGATTCTAGTCCTTCGCTTTGGGGCTTTTGGACTGTAATTGTGTTCAGTCTTCTATTTATACAATGAATCTATAATGTAATTTCATGAGGTACTGAGATGCAGTGAAAAACATATGAGCACTAAGTTGCTCTGCCTAATCCATATGAAACAGTGTTGGAAATCAGCCTGGTAAACATGGCAAGAGAATGAGCAAGGATTTCATCTGGGGCTCTGACACTAATCTAAAAAGGATTACCAAGGAGATAGCCTAAGATGCAGAGCACTTGAACAGAGAGGACAACGAATCCTATTTAAATGAATGCATTGGATTGCGGGTGGCTTGTAAGCGATTAGCACACTGACTTCATACTGACCAAGCCAGTAGGAGTTCATCCCTCACAGCCACTGCACTAGTTACATTTACTGCTCCATTTGCAGAATACAAATAGAGGTTAAGAGAAACAGATGATTTTCAAACATTAACTTTTAATAGGGACAGCGTGTCTGGCGAGATGAAAAGAATGAAAAGCCCTTGCTGTTCACAGTTGTAATCCGCCCCCAGTTGTCTTGCTGTCATTTCTCTACAAGTTCCACCACTTGTTGCTTTGGGGAAACTGCATCAACAGAAGTTGATATTAAGACAACCAAAACTCTGTGCATGGTGTCCCAGCAGAAGGCGGTTCTTACACTTGAGTTCATGCTATGTGCCAAAGGTGGTGGTGCTGGTGACCATGCTGCTCTGTGCTCCCTGCTCTGTTTTGCTGTTTTTGTTTGCTCTTTAAATTGTATGTTATTCCTAATAACAGATCAGTCCATTTGGGGTGATTGAAAGCAAAAGTCAGGCCAGCAAAATAATAAATTGCAGGTTTAACTTAAAAAATGAGAATTACCCTTTCTGAAATCAAAGAAATAAACTGTTCCTTCCTTTTGTGGCAGAAACCTAAAAGCTTGCTGATTCCCTTGGTCTCATCTGCTTTTCTTCCTCTGGCGTATTGAAGGTTTTGTGGCTTTCGGCCTTTTGTATTATAGGATTTAGCTTCCAAATACTAGAAAATATTTAGTGGATAGTAGCATGTGCAGTTCTGTGTTCCTGTATCCCATATGCCTGAAGCCAAGTGTCTAGCCAAGCTTCTCCCAGGATCAAGAATTTACTCAACGTTTCAATAGTAGCTGAACAAATCCAAGCTAATTCCATAAAAGATCTGTCATCCATCCTATTACTGTTCTCTTTGGTTTTTGGCTATAAATAAATTATGCAAGCTCTGAAGTCCCCTAAAATCTTCACAGGTTAGCGGAGTATCATGCAATGAGTGAACAGCTTAAATACCGTGTGTTTAAAGCCTGGCAGCTCTCTGTATGCTGTGGTTCTCCAAACAACCCTGAGCATTTCTGCAAACACATCCACCTAGAGCATAACCGCTTTGCAGTGGTATGGCGATTTTCTGAACCTACACAGGGGACGATGGGGAACACAAAGGCTCTCACTAGTCCATTCCATTCCCACGCACTTTTTTTTCCCCTTTATTTCTGGTCAAGGCCAATAATGCTCTTGAGATGGGAAATGTGTTAATTACGCCAACATTTACACCTTTTGCAAGCCTAGTCAAATTCTTTTCCAGTTGTCTTGAATAGCTTTATTTCCACACACAAACACTGCCATATAATTATTTTATCAGCATGGTTCACTGTATGGTTGAGTTAGAAATTGTACTGGGTGATACAGAACATTCCTTGTTTGAAGTGAAGCTGTCACAGTCACAANTTTTTTTTTTTTTTGCATGCTGTACAGTGGAAGCCGTTACGTACACTACAAGCACTTATCCATTATAAAGTTGTATTTGATTCAGGAAGACTGGAACAAGTTGCAGTAGGTTAAATATCTCAAAAGCCAAGGTTCCCTCTTTCTGGAGTTCATGTGCTTAGTTCACTTAGCTTTCCAAACATAAAAGTAATAATAACATAATAACATACCCAGGGGATCTGAAAACCTCACTGGGTAGTTCATGGGATGTATTAAGCCATCTACCATGCCTTTCATCCACTGGAAGATTTGTGCAGAATAGAGAATATCATTATAAAGGAAGACAGATCATAAAATAGAGGGCCAAGCCTTCAAGTTTTGTGTCATAAAGCCAGTAACACTGTACTGATTTGTGCCAACAGAGAGCCTTGCTCTTTGTATTTAAAATAGACGTAAATATCTCAGAGCAATAAAAGTGAAATATGCTTTAGCTGTACTTTAAGGAGAGATTTCAGCAAACTTTATGTTTAAATTTCTTGGTTGATTAGCACACAATGGCTTCTAATCGCTTGGCAGAATTTTTTAAAATCAAACTTGAATATACTCAAGACATAGAAGCTGAGAAAGTTGTCTGCAGTTCATGGGGACTAACTTTTATTTTTTAAGGAAAAAAAAAATCCTTCAGTTCATTTGCAAATAGCTATTGCATCCAGTATTGAGGATCTGAAACTAGCAAAGCCTACTGTTTGAATGAAAGCTCAACACCTCATTTTCCACTCCTCTTGCAAAGGATGTGCAGTCCTGTGGAAAATGATAGAGTAACAATATTATAAAAATGGAGTGATAGATAAATGGAATCCTATGTGTTTATTTTGTTGAGCTAGCCCTTGCAGGTGGGTTGTTTTTGTGTATGCTTGAAGATGGGGTATGGATGCACCCTATCACCCCTCACACAAGACTAGACAGAGCTACTTACTGAAACTCAGATCAGTGTTGGGTCTAACCAAATAACTTGTTTTTTCCATGATGCTCCAAATCCCTTCCTCACCCTGACTTTCGCTGCAATAGAAGGCACTCTGCACCTCTGAAGACCCAACTATTCATGAGGCACATCAGGTTTTCCATAGAGGAGAGATAATGCAGACATTGCTGGGAAAGCTGCTTCTACCTCTGACTGCCCAGCTGTAAAATATAACTAATTTCATTCACTGGGGAGTGCTGGGAGGATTAATTGGATTTAGTGGCTGCAATGTACTTTACATTGGTTGGGTGGAAGGAGGCTGATAAGACTCGAGGTGCAAATTTCTCAGAGTTGCAAAGAAAAAAACTGACCAAGGAGGAGGACAGTTATTTAAACAGTCAGTGAAGCAAGGAAAAGACAATTAGCATTGGTATCACCCTAATTCACAACAATTTGCAACAATGAGTCTGAGCCACTCTTCCCATGCTTANACTCTTCCCATGAAGGCCAGAATACATAATACCCTTGACCTTATTATAAAACATTAAAAAAAAAAAAACCATGAGTGAGAAGTCTGCTTGTCTACATGGGCAAACAGAAAACTGAAGGACATATGAAGGAACTAAATGAAAATGTTTCTTGGGAGCCCTAAATCTGAAAGAAAGCAGCAGTAGGCGCATCAAGCCGTCAAGGGTTATTCAATGCAGCAATCACAAAGAGGTGACAGAAAATTTGAACCACACCACCTTCACAATGTTTTCTATCCATCATCCATCCCTCATCTGGACTATGCTTGTGGGGAATCTAAACTCTAGTATCCAAATGAGTAAAGAAGTACACAGTCAGCCCGTTCTCCTGCATTGCGCTGGACTGGATTTCTTTTTTTGTGTAGGTTATCTTAGATGTTGGCCTCACATGTCTCCAGCAATGCAGCATGGAACAAACATTAGAGGAGCAGATGGAACACCAGGCGCAGCACCATCAATAACTTCTGAATGGATTAGAGGCTGGAGTACAGCTGCCGCCTTCTTGATCTTTTATTAGCACATAACTTTATTAATTACAGAGTTAAAGGAAAGACATTTTGGAAGGGGCAAGAGAAGAGCAGACCTCTAATGGAATTATGACTGTTGTACACCGTGGCCTTTCTGTTCTTTTCTGTGTCTTGTTTGGAGTATCTGTTTTATACAGGAAGCTGTTTTTTAAGGAGTATGTGGAGCAAGGGATTTAAGCCAGATCAATTTGTGATAAGAAAAGTACACTTACCTGCCCTTACCACCTTTAAAAGTCTCCCCTATAATGTTTTTTTAGGCTGTTTACGGTACTTGTGTTTAAGAGGTTTTTAAGAGGTCTTGTTTGCCCAGGAAGCAGTAGACAGAGAAGTGGTAGATCTCCTACTTAAATGTGATTGCCGTCATCTCTTTTCAATCAGGAGAAAAACCTGTTCCGAAGAACTCCTTAACTCTGTTAAAAAGATTTTTTTTTTTTCTTCATCTGTTAAATGCTCCATTCTCAAATAGAAACATTTGCAAAAGATTTCCTTTTATGCTGAGGAGCAACTTGTTCATCAGCATTAAAGGGCAAGAGATCTTTGTTAATACCAACTGTACAGAGTGCTTTTCATAGTCCTTTACAGACCATATAAGTATCATTTTTCCTATTGTACAGAAGTGGAGGGTGAGTTGAATGCCGAGGCTGATGGCAGAGCTGGGAATAAAGAATCTAGGTCTTCTAAGCCTGAGGATGTGCCTTCTCAGTCCAGAAACCTCACTCATGCCCTTCACACCAGTACATGAAAGTGACACCCCATTTTGATGTACCACTAAGTATGCTAAAATTGATTACGATATGTTAGTCGTGTATCATTGCTTGATGAATAACTAAAGTTTCCACCGAGCTACGCAGTCTCATGGTTTACACTGCTCGAGTGGGATAGGGTAGATTTCAGATATTTTGCTCCATATCATTTTTCAGTAAGGCAGCCATGAAATTTGCCTGTTTGCCTGATAACATCTGTTTTTGGGAACCCTGAACTACCAAACACAGTATGTCTGGAAATACAGACCCTCAGAAATTGTTTAGGTGCTTCAACATTGACAAGGAAAACAGTCTTGGAAACTGCAAGCCAAAATCCTCAATTACCAGTATGTATTTGCCTTCTTTCATTTGTCTGAGGGAAAGGGCCAGGCTTTTCCATTGCAAAGCTGTGCTAAATGTTAAAAAAAAAAAAAGAAAAAACAGTGTGAATAAAGCTAAAAAATATAATTTTAGGATACATTTGTCAAGGATTCTTGTGCTCACTCCATCTCTCTCAGCCAGTATCCTGAAGGCATATTCCAGCCACACATCTTCCATTCCACTTAATCAGCAACATCCTCAGAACGGAACCCTTTGTCTCCATCACACCCTCCAAACCATGCTTGTCAGGTTCTTTATGATCTCCCAAGGCAAATAAAATTCTCAAAATTTGGCCCAAAGGAGGGGACCATTCAGAGGGACCATAACCATCCACATCCTAAAAACTCTGGAACAGGCTCTCCTAGCCAACATGAATATGACACAAATCTTACTGATTTTGGTGCATCTGCAAAATGTATGTGGGCTGCATATCAACCTCCTTGCTTTTTATAGTTGTTTGCAAAGCACCTAGTGTGTTGTAACATTATTTACAGAACTATTGATTTTTATTATTCATCTTAATGCCTGCCTTGTTCTCTATTTGCTAGCTGATCACAGTACTAGATTATTTTCATGGATTGGACTGGAGTTGATGGGATTAATTGATTTGATTACATTGAATGAAATCAGTGGATTTCACATCAAATAGAATCAATAATCTGAATTACATTAGACAGATGAGCAAACATTGGACAGGATCATTGCTCTGGTTTTCATGGGCTGTTATGGTGATTGAGATCAGCGGATTGAATTCCTCTGTGCGAGTCACGGACTAGTTCCATTTGAATCGCGCTGGTGGGCTCAATAACTACAATTCCTTTTTGACTTGAGTTTTTACTGATCTTTATTATAATAATTATACCTAGCGGCAATCACCCTCTCTGGTACACACAAAAAAAAGTTCATTACATGACACAGAGATGAAGTGGCTCATTTTCCCCCTGTTCTAATTTGGTAAATGGTGATTACAGAGGTAGGAGCTCAGCGAAACCCAATGAGCCTTGATACGTTAGTTAGATTTTTAGCAAGTCATCTTTACTGAGACCTAACTGCATGTAGCCAAGTAAGATGACAAGTCCAAAACTCTTGCCTGCTGGTAGTGTTGTTATTCTCTTGATTATCCTCCGGCATGTCGAACAATTCTGTGTTAGAAGGACAGCACAGCTGGCTGTGGCATCACACAGGAGTGTCTTTCTCTTGTCCTTAATCAGAAATGTTGAACCGCTCTCTAATTCCCAAGAGGAAAAAGAATTCATTAGATTTCAGCTTCTTTCACTCCTGAATGCTAAATGGCTCTTCCTTTTTCTCTCTCTTCCTGAGGGAAATGTGTGAGGAACTAATGTTTAGAAAAAAATATTACATTTTGCAATTCCCACATGATGCTGAATTTCATCTTCTTCATGAAACCACAGCCAAATGTCACTGTAGCAGAGGTAGGATGTCACCAGCATTTCCTTTCAATTCAGTGATCAAAATTAGAGGATTAGCAGTTTCTTTCCCAGCTTAATGATACAAAAAACATGGGATTGGTCTGTGAAAGTAACAAGCAGACAGTGTTGGCAATGAGAGGAAAGTTCAGCGGGTCATGACCGAAGTTATCATTTGAAAATTAAAGTCCATTCATATTTTCACATGCTTAACACTATGAGTTTAGGGAGGACAAGACAGAAGTTTTGACAGAGAATCCATGAGGGTTAGAAGAAAAGGTTTGAGACAGAGGCTGACTTCACCTGCAAAATCCCTTCAAGGTCAGCTCAAGGATGGAGCTGTTTCACCCTTTGGAGTTCCTGGCAAGTCAAGCCAAGTCTTCTGTGTTTATCACATTCGTGTGCAGCAGGTATTTCTTTTTAAACCAATTTAAGTTTGTACCAAAAATCTGTATTATTGCCAGAAGAAGGTAGCCCAGAGTCTTGATCCTTTCTCTCTTCTGCTCTTCAGATTTTCTTTGAGGACAGAGACTGAATCCACAATTGACATCCCTGGAGCTAAACTGATTTCTGCCAAGTCCGATTCTATCGGAACCGTCCCATAGGAGGGCTGGACACAGAGGAGGCACAAGGACACGTGCCTTCCTGAGGAGAGGCGATCATTGCAATGTTAGCAAAGCCAGGTATCTATCCTTGTGAGGGATGGACTCCAGACAATCATTTATATGTTAACAAGGCCAAGTAACCATCCCTGAGAGGGAGGGACTCCTTAAGCAGCTTGTTAACTGCTGCAGTTCTCAGCAGGAATCAAACAGTGAATGTGTGACAGTATGGAGAGGTGGCTCTTGGCAGACTGCTAGCTTTTAGGCAAAAGGAATCTTCTTTTAGTGAGGATAAATTTCTTAGCCAGACCTCTCAAACCTTAAGTATTAATTTTAACACCATAGATGAGTTGTCTAACTTCTCCATACTCTCATTGCCCAAATACAGGCATGACAAAGGACATCCTGGCAAAGAACAGAGGATAAAAGGAAAATAAAATTGTTTGGAAATACAAACTGCTAGTGTTTGTCCTTGCATCTTTTCCTGTACTTGAACTAAGAACTTCTTGTTTAGAGCTCCAATTTACAGCTGTAACTACTTGCTATCCCACAGGGGCCCTTATATTAGTTAGAGATTCTTGATATTACAGAATATTGACTTCATTTTCACTTGGGGAATCTGAAATTTTTATTATGGAAAGTGGTTGCCCATTGTACTTCTTATGCACAACTGGACAAGGACATTTCTCGGTCTTTGCCTGGAAGGGCAGACTGGACTGGGCTTTTAAGGAACAGGAGAATATTTCTGGTTTGGAATATGAAACACGTAGGAGTATTCCACTATTAAGCTATATATACAGACCTCTCCAACCCTACTGAATGCTAAGGGATTGGCTCAGTTTAAAAAACACATTAATGCAGAAAGTCAGATTCACGTTATGCACAAAGAATAGAAAAGCTGCAACATTCAGCTCAATAATATCTCAGCAAGTCCAACTCACAGCTCGTCAATGCTGCTAGCTACCTATTGAGACCTAGTCTCTCTCATCCCCTTCCTCCCACTCTCCAAAGCTCTCCCCCTTTCTCTGTCTCCCTGGGAAAACTGAATCTCATCTGTCTGCAGTTAGCGGAAACCAAAGTAACTGGACTTGCTGCTGGAACAGAAGAAATATGTGATGTTAACAGTTCATTGAACTGTGAGATGAACAAGCTGGGTGTTGAAAAGGAAATCCAAGCTAAGAGTACATTTCCACTGTTAATAAAGCTTTTTCCTTTTGTTGTATATTTCCAAACACTGATTCCAGGATGGTTGTCATCTGTTTTCTTCCAGAATTAAACAGGACAAATTTAAGGTATATTGGACTCATTTATCCTTGTTAAATGATAGCTCTGTCTGCTGTGTTAGGAGATCTTCTTCCGCCTTCATCCTCTGCTAAAAACCCTATCATATCTACTACCTTCTTTGATTTTTGCAACAAAGTCTTCTACAACAGTTTTGAGTCTGTCTCACCTGTGTCCATCTTTTAACATGGAAGTGATAAGCCAGAAAGCGAGACATGAATTTACTAGGAACAGAAGCAAGACTGCTTTCTAGTCAGAGGAAGATGCAGCAATACCTCTTCTGATATGTGAGGGCACTTTGCTTTCCTACATGATTATAGTGTTTTCAGGACCCAGACATGTTGCTGATGATGGAAAAGCCTTGACACGAGTGACCATGAAACCCGGTGGAAAAGGCACAAGGAGCTGGGTGTATGCTATAAGATCGTAGCAGAGGAAAATCCAAAGTTTTCCTTGAAAGCCATGGTTTTCTTCAGAATATGATGCCTGAGAGAAAACATACTTTCTCCCCTTTATTTCCAGCCACCAAAGCACTGCTATAAGAGTCATGTTATTTCCACCTTTTCAGAGAATTAGCATAGGTAAGGCAGGTGGGGGTGTGAGCTACTGTTACCAGATGTTTGGGCTTTCACACTATGTGAGCAGATGTTGCATCCAGGCTGCTCTGTGCTATTCTGGGCAGGAGCTAACTCAAATAAAGCTTTGCACTATGTTTTCAGATGGAGATGAGTTTTGGTTGTTTTTTTTTTTATTATTATTTTTTAAGAGTATTATGTGTGGCAATCGCATAGTCTGAAATGATTTAGAGATCTTCTGTTACAGTAAGACCATTTGGCGTTTACTTTCATGAGCCACAACGGAGACCCCATGCTGCAGTGATGTTTGTCTTGAGTTTGTGTTTCAGTGTCACAAATCCATTGTCATCTGTGTTTCCTTCTGAGTTATATCTTGTGCTCCAGAGAGGAATATTATATATTACTCACATCACATTAGTGTTCACAACATGCAAGGTGCTGGACAAATGCATTATAAGAAAACAATACCTTCTGTGAAGAATTTACAACCTAAGCAAAGAAAGCAGAAGAAATTTAGAGAAAAAGAGATGTAACATAAAAATAAAATGAGACAAGAAAACTTTCAAGGTGTCATGATTAACAGATGTGTTGTTAATTCTTTTTTTAATATTTCATTTTATTGGCAGAGATTGTTGAAAAATTTTCAAAACTCTCCCTACTTCTGCTAAAAAAGAACTCTGCTGTGAAAATATGAAACCTGTTTTTGCTCTGTCTTTTGAAAACTGATTTTCAGAAATGCTTTTCATCTTTTGAAAACTCAACTGCAGAAATGTTTTATTAAACTCTATTTTTAAGAAGTAGCATGTTAGATTTGTTTTTAAAAAAAAAAAAAAAAACAAAGAAGCCTAGAGAAATTCACCCAGAATTATACTTTTCCATAAAAAACTCTCTTTCCTTCTAGAGTAAGTCCACTTTTGGTGCAGCACTGACACCAGGTACTGTGTTGTACATGCACATCCTCCACTTTGTATGTTATCATTGCCTTGTGCCCATCTCCTGGTCACCTCCAGACACATCTGCCAGCTATCTCTCTGCTTTATTTTGGCTATCTTCAGTCCTCATGGTGCGTGACCACTACCACAATTTCTGCAGCTTTCTTCTCTGTGCTGCTGGCTGTTGAACACAGCTTTTGCCTGTGAGAGACCAGCTCACAAGTAGCAACTGGACTTTTTTCAGGCCTGCTTTTGTCTGTCACAAAGCTGCTTTCCACCTCTCAGGAGGGCAAAAATATCCTTCCTCTTGCAGAAATACTGGCTACCTTTTTCTGTAACGCAGCTCCACCGCCTGCCACGCTATCTAACCTACTCTGGGCCTTCCTAGGTAGAGGAAAAGCAGGACAGGAGTAACAGGGATGGCAGCAGGACTTTGTTACAACTTTCCTCCCTAATCCCAAAGACAAGGATTCTGCTCTCTGTGTGACTCCTCCTGTCCCCTCAACTCTCCTTTCAGAAGCTTTGTTAAACTCTTTCCAACCCTTGTTATTCCTCTCCCCTCCAGGGAGTTTTCTTGGTCCTTCTCCTCCTCTAAAATATGCTGTGAAAGCTGGGATCAGCCCTGCCATGAGCTGGCTGATGGGTGATCACCCATCAGCCTCTCAAACAGAGCTGGGGTTCAGTTTCCATCAGCCATTTCTGAAAATTTCTTCTGACTTACCTGCATAGTCCACAGATGTGGCAGCTCAAATGCCCAGCTGCCCTGCACATTGCCCAGTCATTCACACTAGCAGGATATATAGCTACCAAACCAGAACAGGAGAGTCCTACCCCAACCTTGCACTCATTTACAGTGGTGCAAACTGCTCTGCAGAACACAGGATTACTAAGCCATGGTGCTTAATATCAACAATCTCATGTCAGTATTTGTCTCCTGTTTAATTCCTCAGACCTTCTCCCACCCCCAGCACAGCTCAAGCCTGCCCTAAGCATGAGGACATGTATGACTCCCTACCCATCACCAGAGCAGAGTTGCACATCCTTCGGTTGCACACCACAAACTTATCTTTGCACCTTTCCAATATACTCACCACTACTGATGGATTTGGTGGCTTCTTTGTAGGCTGAGCTCTATACCAGACTTTCATCATCTACAGAAATGTGAAATTATGTGATACAGAGTCTTGAAAGATCTCCTATCTCGTGAAGACTACAAACCTATATCTTTTATTGTAAGCCTGCACATTTATCAAGCAAGCTCGTAGCTTTGTAGGAGGCAAATTGTCCATTTAACTATGGGGTTTTAGTTGGCTATTTCAAGCCGGCCTTTTTTTATAGCAACTGATCTTCTGCAAGTCCTTGAATTGTACAATTGCCTTTGTGAAACTACAGCAGAGAACATCCTTATTTTATTTTCCTCAGGGCCTTTCAGTTCAGTAGCAGCATCCTTGAGGTGTCCTGTAAAATCCTGAAACACAGAAGCAATTGCCTGTGTTTGCATCTCAAAAAGAGATGGCAAGTCCAAGTGCGCAGTCACTTTGATGTGATTTTTAGGAGCAGTGATTATGTTGCCAGTGCTAACATGCTCTTTTTAAGCTACTCATATTTCATTAAAAATGAGCAGAATTCATCACTGCAAGAAGCAGGGGAGAACCGCTGTTTTGTGTCGTGTCACAGAGCTGAGTACAGACAGGTGGGGATCTGGGCAGGAACTGAGTTTTCTACTTTATGGGAAGCTCCCTTTAGAGGAAAGTAGATAAATTCAGAAGCAGATGAGGTCCTTTGGTGTCATCCTTCATCTCCTTTTCAATGAAATGTCACAGCCAAGTTGTTCTCAGTTGGTCAGAATGTTTAGTTTTGAACAAGGAGGAATTATTTTTTTAAAGACAAATGCTACTCTTAATTCTTTTCATGTTTCAAAGTTATTTGGATTCAGAAATTCCAACTCAAAATTAAATACTACAACATAAAAAAAAAAAAAAAAAGATCAAAAAGTCTTTCAATATACCAAAAGGTCCACACAAAGGTCTTAGCTACCATCTATCATCTTTCCCTGCGTCCATTTGTGCTGCTGTGGAAATCACTAACTCTTGGACTTCCTAGGTGCAACTCTGCCATCCACGTGACAGATGGCAGCTGCTTTTTTCTGTTTATTGTATGTTACACGTTCTGCTCTGTTAAAATGGAATGGCTGGGGAGCAAGGATGAAGTCCCATGCCTGTCTTGCTGCAGTTTCGTGCATTGGGTGGGGAGAAAGCTGCACCCTGTGTAAGAAGCTTGCCATGTGCGAGAGGGGCCTGAATGCTGCGGGGACTCTTCCCAGAGCGAGGAGCAGCATGAGTGGAGCTAGGTGCAACTGAAGCAGCTCCTGTGACAGCTGGCCCGAAGGAAGCCCATTTCCAACCTATTTTCACCTGTCTCACTCTTAAGTTTCTCCATTTCAAAAAATTCCAGATTGGATTAAAATAATATACAGCTCTGGAGTTTAAAAGCCCTTTTGGCTTTCTGGGTGTGCTCATATCAAGGAAAAGGTGCAGTTCAGTCTGCCCTGGGATCTGGCCAGCTGCAGTCCCACCACTGCAGTCAGCTCCATGCCCCTCGCTGCTCCCACCATGAGTTTTCCCTACTTGTACTTCTCAGTCAATGCTGTGCTACTAGGGTTTGACAGCAGATACTCAAATCAGTAAAACGACTCTGGTTCAATCCCTGATATGTGTACTGGGTCTGGCCGGGATGGAGTTAACTTCCCCACAGCAGCCCATACAGCTCTGTGCTCTGCACCTGTAGCTAGAGCAGCACTGATACCACACCTGTGTTGTGTCTATTGCTGAGCAGCGCTGGCACAGCACCCAGACTCCAAACCCCCCCAAACCCAGTGGGCTGGGGGTGAGCAGCAGTTGGGAGGGGACATCACCAGGGCAGCTGACCTGAACCGACCAAAGGGATATTCCATACCATATGATGTCACGCTCAGCAATAAAAGCTGGGAAAGGGGAAGGAGAAGGGGGGGCTCTCGTTATGAAGACGTCTGTCCTCCCGAACAACCGCTACGCGTATTGAGGCCCTGCTTCCCAGGACGTGGCCGAACACCGCTCGTTGACGGGAAGTAGAGAATTCTTTCTCTCTTTGCTTCCGCGCAGCCTTTGCTTGTATTATTTCTTTTCCCTTTAATTAAATTATCCTTATCTCAACACTTAAGCCCTGGTCCGTCATATTTTCTCCCCCTGTTTCTTTGAGGAGGGGGAGTGAGCGAGCGGTTGTGGTGGAGGCCACCTGTTTAGCTGGGTGAAACCACCACAATATGTTTTGTCCTCTCCAAAAGGGAAGAACTTTGCTTTTTCAGGTTGCTGAATGCCACAGCCTGTTGTTGTTCGGGTGTTAGTTTCCTATTTGTTACCAACAGCTCAATTTTCTGCTTCAGCTGAGGTATGTTTGCAGGGTATCGTGGCTGGGCTTTCTTTGCTTTGTTTTCTACCAGATCGCTAGATTTCCTTGCCTTGCCTCTCCTCCAGCTTATTGAATTCCTGATGATATGAAACAGCCTTCACCATCTTAGTTGTTTTTCTCTCTAAGCTTGATGTCTCCACTGTCACCTCTGGTTTTGGTTCTCAGATGTACCTCTCTAGGCTATTTTTACAATTTATAGTTGATTATTTTTGCTGTTACATTTTAGTGTAATGTTTACTTTCAGAAATAAACTCAGGTTTCACGTTCAGAAAAGATTTCTATTGGAAAAATGAAAAAGCTATTGAAATGTAAAATCTGCTGAAAAAAAAAAAAAAGTGTTGAAGATGTTCTGTTTCATTTATATAAATATACTTAAAGGAACAGGGATATTCCAGAGAACTATCAGTAAACGGCAACTCCACCAGCAGCAAGCTCGGGGGGAGCCAGAGGAAACTGCTCTGCTGCTTTAAGAATGAGGTAGCTATTTTCCTTCAGTGCATAAATCTATAGATTATAGTTATTGCTTGACAAGCTGCCACTAATTAAATCACAAATGACATGACAAGAAAGAAACACTTTAAAATCACTGGATAACTTTTTGGGACACTTTTTGTACATTCCAGCTATGCTCCATTTTCTGAAGCAGAGTGACTTCTCCCAGTGTTTATATTTAAAGTAAATTGAACCAGGGAAGAATTTGACACATCTCCCTTCACAGGAAACTAGGGTGATTGCCGAAGGAGCTGCGGGAGTCTCTGCTAACAGCCTCAGCTCATTCCTCGATTCATTAAGAGTTTTTCCTGCTTGGTAATGCTGCCTGGACCAGCCATAATGCCTCCATCAGCTGCAGCTGATTTAGCAGGTGGGGGAACCTTGTACAAGTGGGAAGAGAGCTGCTGCCCCTCATTATCCATATTTTGCTGGTGGAGGTATATCCCTGTGACTAACAGTTAGTGGATGGTCTACTAAGGGGCTTGCAGTTCCTTGACATTCCTCTGCACATGGTGGAGGCCATAAGAAATAACTCCTTAGGTTCAGATAACACAGGCTAAGCCCACAAAGATTGACTTTTCTCAGGTCCACCAGTAAGGTCCACTGCCTTTGGCAGAGACAAACCATATCGACACCAGTTCTGAAACACTGCTGTGTTCATCTCCCTGATATCCCATTTTGCTGGATTTCATGCAAAACCATACATTGCCCAGGTTTGCCTTCTAGCTCCATTTGGAGCTTCACTGCTGCCACTGCATGCAAGGGAACAACCTGGCTTTGGCATGCTGGTGCCTCCCATCTATGGGTGATCAAGGAGCTATGTGTCACATGCAGATAGTTAGCTGATAAAGCAGATTCATTGCCTCCCTTTTTCCACCAGAAAAATGACATAAATCATAGCAGATTTTTTTCTTTGATAACTTAATGCTGCAGATGTGAAGTGTTGGGGGAATGAATAGGATTCAGTGTTTGTTAATGAGAGTTTAATGTCTTCATCTTCAGCATTAAACTCTAGTTAATTAATATTCATTCAATTAGAAAATGTAAAAATAAATTATACAAAATTAAGCTTTACACAGGAAGCAAGTGACCTCATTTCTGCTGTTTTCAGGTGCTAATTAGATTAGCCTCTTTCCTATAAAGGGGGAGGCACCGAGCCCTATTAGCCCTGAAAAGGAGCCTTGCAGCTCTCTGCAGACCTTCTTGCCTGGGAGTGCTTGATTCCAGTCTGCCCTGAGCTGGTAGATACTAAAAACTACAGCCAGGTAAAGTATGAGGATGGTTTCTGTTGGTCTTCGGTTGGAAAGTTTACTGGTCAATGGAAAGTGTCTCTGGTGGAGTATTGTTGTTTTTGCGGAGCCGGGTATTGCTGGGAGAGAAGAAAGGGTACTTGGCTGGTGGCAGACCGGGAGGAGTTGTATGAAGTCTTGGTTCTAGTCCAGTTCTGCCTGCTGGCTTTGGTCAAGAGGTTCTTCCTTTCTTTCATGTGTTTTTTTCTGCTCTCTGACAAGATTGTCTAAACTTAGAAAGCCCTTTGGGAATTGTAATAAATGGTGTTCTTCTGGAGTTGAGTGAGTGTCTTTGGGCTAGAGAGAAGATGTAGTTGTCTGGGACAAAGAGGTGGTCTGACTTGAGCAAGACTACAGGCAGCATAAAGCAAGCCAGCCTGAGCTGTCTTTATATAGATAGACTGCAGGGGGCCTAAATAATCACTGTTATCAGCTTACCTAATGTAACTTTGAAGGTGTTGTTGCTTTGAGTCAGGGGTTGGACCAGATGACCTGCAGAGGTCCTTCCAACTTCAATTACTCTGTAATATTTTGATCCTTCTGCTTACCAAGATCCTGAAGCCATGCTTGTCTTCTGTTGCAAAAATACTGTAAAAGGCAGTAAGATCCAGTAGAAAACTCAAACTACTTAGACCTTTTGTGGATTATTGTATATTGTGCCGTGGGGGGATAGGGGCATGAAGGTTTTATGCTGTTACCTGTTTTATAGTGCTTCATCCATCACTCTCCTCTTAATCTGGCACTTTTCAGTAGCCCTGAATAGCAATTCCCTTTTAAGGGGTTGGGGGGAAGGTTGAATAAAACTCAAAGGTTGTATCTTATTTTTGCAGATTGTCAAAAGGAGAAAACACCATTGGATAATGATGGTTCAATTACTGAGTGTTTGGGGAATTGGTTTTGTGTGTACTATTAAGAGTCAAAAGTAGTACTGACTATTAGTGACACTGCAGTGAGATTGCTTGTGATGATAAATACTTCTTGCAAAGGAGGAGGATATGCTAAAGTGGTAAATACTTTGAACAACTTCAAAAAAAATCATAACACTCATGATACAAAGACATGTGGGGCCCAATTGTGTTTCATTATGCCATTTCATGAAGGAGAGAAATGGAATTATTCTTAGTGTGGCACTTCTTATTTGACTCAGAACATCATAAAGACATAATGATTTGTGAAGGATACATAAATGGACTATAGTGTTACAGCCACAAGCATCTTGGCAAGAAGGAGGATATTTTGTGGAAGGGAAGTCAGCAATCCTACAAAAGACAGCTTTTTCCTTTACTGTTTGGACCTGCTGTGGCCCTTTACAACAGGAACACAGTAACTCTTCCAAGGCTTGCCCCTGTGTGAATTCCTGTAAAGACTGCCATCCCATTCATCGTGCATTTTTCCTCTTCTACTGCTGCTGTATCTTTCTCTTGTACTCTCTGCTACACCTCCACATCAGCTGAAATATCTTAATCTTCAGAACCTGTTCTTGGCTTCAAGCCAGACTCCTGCTTTCCTTGGCTCATTCCAGCTATCACAATAGTTGGCACCAACTGTTAGGGCCATGCTTAAGGCCCCAGTTCAGGGGATTGTTTACAACAGATCTGTAGGTACTTGTTTGTCAGGTGTAGCTCATGCCTCTCAGCATTGCCTGCTGCAATCATTCACTGGAGTGCTTTGTGCTCCTCAGTGTCGTTCAGGTGGTTTTAATTTGCTGGGTCTTATTGAGCTGGTGAGAGTCTCCAAAGCTGCAGGTTTATAGAATTGTTTGGGTCATATGATACTCCCCAGATCACAATACTAGCGTGTGGCAAAGCACTTCTGCGCATCCTTAACTCATGATGAGTGCTTTAGGTCTACTGAAGTCAATGAGATCTGCCTCTATGTGCTGAAGTGTTCTCCTGAATTGTTGTGTTTGCCTTGAGCCTTTAAGTTACTCATCTGTCTGGGCCCGGTGCTGTTAGCACAGCTTCTGGCTTGGAGATGAGATCCAGGCTCTTGGGTGACTGGCAAGGCTGTAACAAGCCTGTTCCCATCAAAGGGTTAAAAACTGGAGCAAACTTCCCAAGGTTGTTGGATTATCCTTAGTTGGAGTTCTGTGGACAGAGGGCAGGACATTCCTCCTCAGCTGCTTTCTGCTATCACAAACAAAACAGATTGTCCATACTTATCCCCCACCAACCCTCCTTGCTGAGAGGGAGGTAGAAGCCTTTGGGAGTTCAGAGCGGCTTTCCCCTGCATGCTATCTTCCAGGGAAGCTTTTCATTACCGAAGTAATGTCTGCTTGAGCGAAGTTAACAAACACACTGCCCCTCTTAACATCACAGCCCTGCAGGTTAGCTTTCTCCCTGACATTAGGGTTTTTCTACTGTATCATCCAGACAATGCCTTTTCTTCTGTGAAAATTAACTTGGGAAAAGTGACAGTTGTGGATATGTCAAAAAAGGAGACTGGCCTTATATTCCCCACCCCACTGCTGAGTCAAGAAGTGTTTACACTTGACAAGATTAATCTTACCAGCTATTTGAAGACTTCAGTAAAGTCTTTCATTTCACTGCTCACTCAGGCTGCTCAGGAAGGTTAGAGTGATTGCTGATGGCTTTGCAAACTGCTCCAGTGGACACTGAGTAAATATTTTAGGAAGCACAGCTGCAAAACACTCAAAATCCAGTCCTTTCAATGACAGGCTTCACCTAACCAGCCCAGTCAGAGGGGGAAATGCCAAACCCTTGACCACAAATCCTGCTTCTTATTCATTTAAGAAGGACCAGAGTCATGCTCAGATGTCTCTCACCAGCAGGACTTGATTTGCTGGTATCTTCTCTACTCTGCTTCTGGGCAGACATGAGGTTAAAGGTGGGCACGTACCTGGGCCTTCACCTAAATGCTTGGTGTCAGCATGGCATGAATCCTGCTCGCATGCTGGTGACCCCTGTTTAACCCAGTGAAAATACTTGGAGGTGTCTGTGCTTCTTTCTGGTTATTGGAAACTTATTAACTAGCAATGTGTGTGGTAAACTAATTATGTGTGCATTAAATGAGCTACGAGCCAGCTAGACCAGAAGGGAAGGATGTTCCATTTCAGTTTTTTTCCAGAATCTGTTGCAAATATGGAAGAGTTCCTAAGAGTTTCTTATGACCCAGGTGTTGTGCACCTAACTGAGTCTGAGCTTTCTACTGGTGCCTAACTTTTCAAATATTAAACTGTCTTAATGAAAAGGTTAGTAGAGGCTTCACTGTTGGGGGCCAAAGATCTGGGCAGGAATTCAGCAAGGGCAATCCTCATGCACAGCAGGCATTTTCTAAACCTTGAGAAATGAATATAGTATTGCCTGTCAGTCCAGGGAAGATCCCATCCCTGTTTCTCTCATGCTTTCTACATAGGATTTAAATATTTTTTAAGCATTCTGAAAGAAATCCAACAGCCTTTCAAACTCTAGTAGCCCCTAACATCTCTGCTTATTTCTAAACAGATGTCTAAGATTTGTGAGAAGTAAATTTTCAGGATTTTTTCCTGTATGAATCTTGGACTGTACTGAAAATTAAAAATCACTTTTTCAAACTATTTGTTACAACTTTGTATGATTTGCCCTTCGTTTAAGGTGTCCCCTCACCTCACTCGATCCTACCTGTGAAACATGGGTTTTATAGTCTAGCTCTGACCTCTAAGAGGGAGCGCTGCTGAGTAAAGCAACCTGACTACTGGTGTGCTATTTTTCCCCAAGCCAACTCTGCTTATTTCTTCTCACATCTACTGCTTCCTCAAGCACACATGCTATAACGATACTGGCAATGGCCAGAATTTTATGCTCACTTCATACTTCTGTTTCCTTGGCTTCTGTCCAGTCTGCAAAGTCCCACTTCAAAAAAAAAAAAAAAAAGAAAGAAAGCTGTTGTGTCTGAGCTGATTATGGGCCATCAGACTTGATGTCCCTTTCAAATCATGACCAGTCTTCATAGATGGACAGATCTGTGCTCCTGTCAGTTGCTGATGGGTCATGCGTTTGTGAAAGAGAATAGGGGGAGGGCAGGCTCTGAATCTAGCTTCCCTTCTTTGGGTGAAGGGGACATTTTCTAAATGGGATTTTATTACAGTGACAGTTGTGTGTGTGAATCACCCCATTTATGTGATATTTCCAGCAGCTCCACCAATTACGGCCACCTTTGCCATGAAGAACAAGGAAATTAACAGCAGCTAATGGACTGACAAAGCTTTCAGTGCCAAGTTGCTAGCATATGACAAGGCAGATCAGTCCCCGCCTGCCTCTTTTCTTATTTTCTCTACTGTCAGATATTTATTGTAATAGTTGAAAGGCAGCATTTAGCTAGCATAGCACTTTCTATTTAAGGTGCTGTGCAGAACAGTCCATTCCACAGATAAAGGGAAAAAGTATGTTTGAGGATGATATTGGGACTGAAATAGAAATTGCCTTAAACTGGGTTGGCGAGCATCCTTATTATTCATTGGAATGATTTAAGTACCTGTTTTAGAAAAGAGGAGAAAAAAGGCTGAGAGTAAAGGGAGGCGGGGGGGGGAATATTCCAAACTGAAAGTGTTCTGCTCACTCATAAAATGAATTCATAACCCAGCAATGGCTCAGAGAGTCCTCCCGAGTGACCTCCGGCCCAGCCAGGTTGCAGAAGGCCTCTGGGGGTGGGCTGTCAGAGCAGGCCTGGTTGGATTGGTTTCTTAGAGAGCTGCTGCACAGAGCATCCTTAGGGGGAATATCTGCTGAATCTGAGATCTGGTAATGGCTAAGGAAGAAATTCTGTCCTTTGCCTCAGCCTCTGTGTGCAAGTGCACAAAGAGGCAGGAGAACCATCTGGTATGGAATCCATGAGGGTCTGTCCTGTATTTAGAGTGCATGCAGACTCTACAGCATATCCTATTGTGCAAGCCACTTCATGGAGCAATTTGGAAGCTGTATGGAAAGCTACCAAAAATGTGAGCAGCCCAGGAGGAAGCATCATGGACTGATTCATCTCAGCTCACTGTGGGGCTCCCAGGACAAGAAAATGACCTTTCCACCTCCTTTTCAGTCATTGAAGGTGTTTTCCATGATAGGATTTTTCAAGACTTTTATGACAAGACCAGAAAGGACAACTAAAGCAGATAATGTGGTGTCTTTGCTTTTTCTCTTTGTGCAAAAAAAAAAAAGTGAAAGCCTACAATCCACTAATTCGTCCACAACAAGCTTTTGAGAATATTACACTCTAAACAGAGGCATGAGATGGCAGTATTTTAGGACCTAAGAGTCCTAAGCATTTCTGGGTGTGCATACCATAATTGCATGTCATGCCTTTGTATTGCAACGAGTTTGGAGGAGTATATTCTTGCAGGTGCTGTGGGGTGCTGATGCTGTCCCAGTATTCAGAGCAGAAAATGAGGAACCACAGTATCTAACTGCAAATGAGCAAGGACTGTGCTTATCGGAGTGTAATTACCCTGATCTGTGACCTTGAGGGAACTGAGTCTCTGATAAGAAGCCCCTGGGAAGGGTACTCTCCTGTCAGACTGAGAACATGTACAGAGATTAGCTTCTGCTGTTATCCTGGTTTTGCCTTTATTTCTTCTTGCTTTTTTCTTTTTTTCCTACAGAAGAAGCTTTGTGAGGCTTGTGCTTTTTAAGCTTCCTGGGCAGCAGTCTGAAGAAAATAATTTTCACATCCTTTTTCTGGCAGGGTCTTGGACATCTCTGAGTTCCTCTCTGAACTGCAGGCAGCTACAGTGTCCTAGTGTCACCTGTGGTGGTCTGCTCTTGACAAAACTTTATAATTCACTATACTCGAATTCTCAGTAGCCATTAGCTCTGCAGCCTGAGCATCACTTGATGGGCTGATGGCATTTAGGAGCCTGGACAAAGTTTATGAATAGCACTGAAGGCAAAACTGAGATGATGGTTTCTCCTTGGGCATGTGGATCTTCACGCCCTGCTGAAAGACCTTAATATCTTGCTTCAGACATAGGTTTAATGCTACCCTTTTCCTCTCTAAGCAAAACTAGATATAGAATTTGTGCACCTGGCAATACAATGCAAGATAACATCCTCAGCTGTCCAGCTTCTCCACAGCAAACTAGAGCTTCCTACCAACAATCCTATTTAATTTTAAACTTCAGATAACCCCTTATATCTCTAAGCACACTTACAAACAGTATCCTGCCAGTCCCACAGGGAAGGTCTGAATAATGCAGAGCAGGGAAGTGTCCATGTCAGCAAGTAGTGTGCCCTGTAGGAACACTAGATGTGGAGAAATAAAACAGTTGATGCAAAGGACCACTGTCCATACTATAAGCATTAAAGGGGGCTTACTGCAGGCTACCTCCAGTCTGGTCCCACAGCCTGGTTGGTAGTTAGTGATTAGAATGCATTAGGAGTGTGCATCACCCAAAAGTAATCCAGTTCATACACACCTAGCCTTCCCCATAACATGAGCCGAATTGCAAAGAGGGACATTTAATGGTCAAAAGTACACTTGTGGTCTGAACCAAAATGTTGGTGTAGGTGCACCTACATCAACAAGGTGTAATTGCCTAAAATTGCAGAGCAGATTTTGACAGAGGACCAGGCAGCCTGACCACCTGCTTTCTTCTCTCTACTGGCAGATAATAATCCCTGCATCCCCAGAATGGACAGTACCTCATGGTTAACGTATGTTCCCTTCCAACTGGATCTAGGCTGCCTAAATGCCCACTGGGCCTAAACAAAGCTAACTTTATGGTACGGAACCATGACAGTGGTCAGGGAAAAGGAGCTGGGATTTAATATTTGTGTATTTGCATATATAAACGTGCAATCAAAAGGAAATAGAAAACCTTACATTCTGTCTTTTGCTGGGAAAGTCCTCTGACAAACACATAGAGACTCACTTTTGGTTTGTCTGGAAACTACTTGTTATAGTTTTAAAAAAAAAAGAGAGAAAAACATAAGACCTGAGACAGATCCAGATATTTCTGAAACTGGGTAGAATTCAAGTCCATAGTATTGGTTTTGAAGCTCTATAAATGGGGGCCTGGAACTTCCTATGTACCCCAAAAGAACATGAGTTACTGGAAAAAGAATTAGCAGGTATATCACAGGGAGCTGTGCAGAACTGCTTTTTTGTGTGTATTTCTTCTAGCAGTTCTGACAATGCGGAAACCACATGGGTACCATTCAGTTTCAAATAATCATGCCTGCTAACCATATATAAGCCAATGAAGCCTGGATGCAGATGTATACTGCTCACGTAAGTTGGCTTCTGTATTAGGAAACAGATGTGTTCCTTGTAGGCTTCTGAGGTTATTTAAATATCCACTGTCACTGTGCTACACACAGACCTGACATGGTTATTTTACATCACGCTAGTGCTTCTTTAAAACACTAGTAACAGTGCAGTGCCCTCCTGCATTAAGATCGGCATGTGTGTGTTATTTCTGACAATAACAATTTAATATCCCACTGGAATAGTTCAAGAAGGACTTCTCTGGGAAGGGAAAGGACAGAAGTTTTTCCTCTTACCTGCATACCTTGTGTATGCCTCTTCAGCTATACTTAACTGCTTATGCTTCTCAAAGTCCAGCACTGATTTGCACCCCCACACCTCCAATGATCCCACGCTCATAGGAAACCTCTGGAAAGCTGAAATGAGAGGAGACTATTTCCACAAAGACAATGGCTGCATTTGAGGTCTTCAGCTGAGAACCCTCCCTTTCTGTGGGCTCATAGGGAATAAGCTCAGAGCTGTTTTTCTTGGGGGTAATTTATTGATCTCAGGAGATTCACTTGTTTCAGGGCCTTTGGGAGCAACTTTCTTTTCTGAGGTGTGCATGCTACACTTTAGGGATGTTATCTTGGCAAACCAACACAGCCTTCAGGATCCTGAGCTCATCCTGGCCTGAGAATATCACTGCAAGCACCGTGCTGGCTGCTCCCAACTCCACCATCAGCAATCTGAGCTAACAACGTCCTGGTACGTCTCAAACTGAAACTGCAACTTTCATTTTGCTGCTAATTGTTTGGAGTTCTTTGAACTCACGTCTGTAGATGGCACTTAAAACTGCCTCTGCCTGGTACTCCTCATAAACAGATGGAGCGTTTGTTGACGTTTCTGTGACAGCTTGAAAACTTGTCTCCTACCTCTGAGCTGAGCCCTTTCTGCCTTGTCCTCCATCTGCCATCTCATTTTAAAACTAGCAGAACAACTCGAGTGAAGCAATTCTGACTTTTTCCATCTGTGCACAGTTAATTAAGAGGGTAATGAGAGCTCCGAATGAACAAGCCCTGCATTAATTCAAGATATGATTAAGGGAAACATCCAAAAATGAAAAATATATATGTGCCTACATACATTTAAAAAAAAAAGTCTGAGTCCCTTTTGTCTGTCCCTATACTTGCCAGCGTTATGGCTGATGATGATGATAGAAAAATGCAGCAAAGACTTCTATGAAATATTGAGTCATGTTCTGGACATAAAATCCATGTAAGCAGCTCAAAGGTGGAGAGCTGAGCTGTAGCTGAGGCTCAGTGTGATGGGTTCACCTCCTGTAAGGGCGGTGCATGCTAAGATGGGTGCTTGATACTTGGAGAAGAAAATGCTGTTTACTTTTTTCTTTGGGTATCAAGGGCAAGACAGAATCAGCCCAACTGCAATGAATTTAAAAGGTATGGATCTCTGTGCCACTTGCTTTTGTGGCCTTCTCTGTTGTCAGCCATGCAATATGTGATCACATGAATCTACCTTGAGAAACTTCACAACCAGACGACCCTTTCAGCAGCTTCTCAAGTTGTAATTCCAGCCTAGGCTGGAAAAAGGGGTATACTGTCTTATTTTGCTGTAGTTAGACTAAAGATGCAGCAAAAAGTCTCCCTGGGGATCTAGGAGTATGAAATGAATAGGGAGCAAGGCAATCTCTGGTGCTGCAGAGTTTAAAGTCAGGAGGAGCCCATGCAGGTTCTGGGCAGTAGGGGTGGGATGGTGCAGGGGGTGAGATGTGGCAGGCCAGGAAAGAGGGTGTGAGGAGCCTTTGGAGTGAGGACTAAGAGCAGGCTGCAGAGAAAAGTGCAGCAGGGGAAGGCTATTTGCTTCTCCTCTGTAACACTTGGCTCTCTCTGGTTTTGTAGCTTGAATTTTGTTTTGCTGGGGGTGGAAAAAATGAGTGGCGCTGAAAAGGCTGAGTGAATTCTTGTTTGGGTTTGTTCCCCCTCATCTTGGTTTCTTGCAGCAGCAGGAAACACAGAAAATATTTCCAAACAAAGCCTGAAATTGACTGTTTGCATTTTGTCTGTGAAACTTCCTGTGGTTCATAAATTGGGCTCTCATTCCCTCACCACTGGGGAATGCAGCCGCATTAGCAGCGACTTGGCAGAAACCTCCACTGCAGCCAGCAGAAAGGGGTTGTTCCACCTGCTAAAGGCTTTATTAATTTAAAAAAAAAAAAAACTTTTCTAACTCCTGGTGCTCACTCATTGTGAAGCCTGTTTCTTGGTAGATGCTGCTGAGAATAGCCCTTTAAAGCCAGCCCTATGTGATGTTTACCTAAAGAGGGTTTGCACAGCAGCCTGGGAGTTAGTAGGTTGGAGGAGCTAACAGTATTTACACACTGATCCAGAGGAGACAGCTGAGGTGCAGTGTCCCAGCCTGGATGATTACATGGAAGAATGCGGAACAGGACATAAGATGTCAAAATATGTATTCTTTCTATTTCTAAAGGATTTCCAGCGTGCTGTGGGAAACAGGGCTGGAAGTGAAATCAAGATATAATCCTCTGCCCCAAAGGAGTATCAAAATTGTCACTTCTGTCAGGCATTTGTCTAATCTGTGCTCAAAACCTCCCAGAGTGGGGATTTCATGCCTTCCCTGGGCCATTGTTTCTGGTGTTTAACTATCCTTGCTGTTAGAAAGTTTGTCTTAATGTCTTGTCTGAATCTCCCTGGCTGTAATTTAAGTCCATTATTCCTTGTTATACCCGACATGGAGGAGAAATTTATTCTTTTTTTTTTTGCATGACTTTCTGAAAACAGATGTCTTCCAAAAAACACATACAGAGTTCAGCTTGGAGTTTGCAAGCAGGAGCAGGGCCACAAGTACTTGCTCTAAAGTGATACACTTGCATGTCATGACTGTCCTTGTTCCTTGAGGTAGTCATCACTGGTACCCCAACACCAGAGCTAGGCAGAATTTGCACTGGTTTGGTGAGGCTGGTTGTCTGACTAATAGCAGAACTGGTAAGTGAATTGCCCAAAAGTGGGATAATGACATGGGGCTATGAAACAAAATTCAGCTATTAGCACTAAAATTATATTGCAGGCAAAATGGTGGATGGGCTTTACATGTTGGCCTTTGGGAACACCTGGTCATTAGCACTCTTTGCATCGGGATCTTCAGCAGTTATCCCTGAGAATGAGAACATGCCCTGTGCAGGCTTCTAGAGCTGTTGTCTTACTCTAGCAACCCAAAAGCAGTTTGTGAAGAGAAGGTGCAAATTTAACAGTATCCTGAGACAACAGATTGCATTTACATTGTACATGTGCATACATATGCATAAAGTACACACAAAGCAAAATAGAACTTGTGGTACAAGGTACGCAATGGTACATCATGCATTTAACCATATTATTGAAGACTGATATTAAATCGCATAACTGTGTGTGTATATGCATATGTAGACCAAGTAATGAAAGCTTCATGGTCCTGCAACCTAGAAGACATAACAGACCAACTCTGTGCCCAGGTAGAGCAGAGGGTGGTGTGGTGAGCCTGTCCAGCCTCTTGGGGTTTATAAGCATACAGACATGGGAAATCATTGATCTGAACACAGCTGTGTGGTGTGCAAATTCCTGGGGCAGCTGGACTCCAAACACAGGAGGTGATCTGTACCACTGACCAGAGCTGCAGACTTTGCTATGTCTAACTTTATGGAAAATAAATTGCTTCAAACAGATCTCTTGTGCTGCAGTATGTGCCCCACTCCTTGGTCTAAACCTCTACCACAAACTGTTCCAATGAAACTTCCCAGATGAGTTTTCAATATTCAAAAAAATAAATCTTTCATAAGGCTTCTGCTAAACCTCCGAACTTTTGGAGGGTTAATCTTCTCATTACGTTTGAACAATAAAATGGGCAAGTAGTTTTTGCTCAAATCTGAAGAAAATGAAATTCTTCCCCAGCCTGGGAACTTATAAGTTTCCATCAAAAATAAAAAATAAAAATTTCCCCACCTTTCTACCACCAAGTTTGGAACTCCTTGAAATAAGGGCTAGTAATGGAAGCGCTGACACATCTTAACTAGAGCAGCGTGAAAGGAGTGATATAATAGTTTATTTCAGGTAATGCCGTGGTGATTTTTAATTTACATAATGTCAAAAATGCAATATGTGAACTTTCTGAAAGCAAAAAAGTGGTGATAAAAACATCTATTTATTCCTTCTGCCTCCTTGCAGAAATGAGAGAATGAACAAAGCCACAAGGAAAAACCTCAAGGCCATGGTATTTGCATGAAGCATGCTACACATAATGTACCCTAGAAGTATTTGAAAGAGAAGCTGACCCTGTATACTTAGTCTTGTCTCAAATCATTTGCTAGTTTAATAGCTTAACATTTGCAAAATGATGTTTAGGTTCTTCCCTTTCCTAGCATTAAAATATAACTGGTACACAGTGGATGTGAGATCTGTGGAGGACTTCCAAGTCCCTGAGTTGATTCTCATAACAGTTCAGCATGTCCTTGTTGTGGATGCAGGTAGTGTTGCAGACGGAGGGGTTTGTGGGATCTGAGCTCTGCTAGAGTTTGGGGGCTTGTAGATCTGGGTTTTTTAGAGACTTGTAAGTTAGATATCTGCTTTTTTTTTTTTTTAGAAGAAATGATGCTCATTCCTGCAATGAGACATCTAACTGGTACCTCCAGCCCCGAGTTGTGCCACTGTGGTGAGCTCTGGATCCTTTCAGCTGTTGCCTGTTCCTTGACAGGCTTTCTTCTGGCCATGCACAGGGGTCCAGGTTTTGCCCTGGGAGCTCAGACGTGCCATGTGCTGGTGCATAACTGCTTTGCCTGAGTGGTGCGGGACTCTTGGCCTGTGCCCTTGCCCCACTCACTTCAGCCTGTGGCTAAATGAAATACCTTAGCTATCCTTACCACAGACTTACCTTGAGATTATGTTGGACGTTAGTAATAACTCTGTCCATCCCAGACTGAAATAATTTCACTGGAGTTACTAAGAGGCTGCTGTGAACAGAGAAGAATCAGGTAGCTCTTTGCTTATGAAGCTAAACAGATCTATAGTACAGCTACTGCTCAAAGAAAGTCCTTTTTATTCCAGGGTAACTGCTTAACTGCAATTCTAACAAAACCACAGTTTGATATCACCAGTCTGTTAAAATCCCAGTTCCTAAAACTGAACTTGTCTGAGCATCATCTGGGACTGGAGTTAACTTTTACTGCCATTTCTGTTAGAGCACCACCAGGCATTGCTTGCTTATAGATTAGTCTAGTAACTGTCTCTGTGAAATAGGGCTCAAAGATCACTGTGCAGGCACTGTACCAACATAAGAGGAGGAGCATGTCCTGTGCCAAACAATTTACATGGAGAGGGGGGGAAAAAAAAGAAAACAACATTGCCTCAGGGAATGGGGTGATGTGCATTACCAGCACCTCACAGGAGCAATGTAGGAGTCTGCCAGCTGGTATCAAGTTCTCAAAACAATATTTTAGACTTTCAACACGTGGTCCTTGCACTAGCCCTCCAAAATAGGGTAAAGTCCAGCTTAAGCTATTAACACAACCCAGGGTGACACAACAGTGCTTGCAGCCACTAAAGCAGCCTAGTATGACAAAAAAATTCTCTGAGAAGCTAATAGAAATCCTGCATGATGAAAGCATCTGGAATAAGAGAATCCATTGTGACAATATTATGCTTTGAATATCATTCATAAAAATAAAACAAAAGTCAATTGTAAGGTCCAGGTTACCATAAAATATGAGTTTGGATAGAAACACTTAGAAGGAAAATTTGCTTTAAATATGTGTAACCACCTTGAAGCCTCACACATCTACAGTTTTAATCTCTCACATTAGTGAGATCAGTTTTTTTTTTTTTTTTTGCAATTAAACTGCATATTTTATCACTTCTTCTACTTTCATGCTATATAAACCTCCAGGAAATTACGGGTCTATAAAATGTTGCAAGAGCCCTGCCACTATGGGAGATAGAAGAAAAGAGAAGCAGTGTGGGTGGCCACTTCCTTTTCTCCCCCCCAGGTTGTGCCGTTAGTCAATAAAACCAAACGCTTATAAAGGCAACTGTAGGATTAGGATACATGTACACAGGAACTTGAGCTCTGAATTTACCTGCCAAGAGCTCTGTACCTGTAGCCAGAAATGCTTTCCGAAGAAGGTGCAGAATGAGTCTCCTGTTCTTACTGAAAAGGAAGTGAAGATAGCGATGCATTGGCACTGCATCTCCAGGTTTCCTAATTGAGTACCTGTTAGCTAAATCATGCTGCTTTCCTTTTGTTCTTCTCCACCGATGTTGGGCTAGGTCACTGAGAAAGGAGAGCTTTTATGTTCCTCAGCCTTTATAGCTGCTAAGTGCAAAGATGGTCTTCACCCTTCTGCCTATGTCCTCACACAGCTATTTTTCCTTCTGTGCTGAGCATCAGCTTATCCAGGTATGTATTCTGCTATCACCTTTTGCAGTGCTTGTGAGTTTTATCTTCCTCAGGTGCTCATTCCCAGTGACCCCTTATTTTAAATCTGAGGTGGGCTTTTCTGTACTGCACAAGGCACAGTAGCATCAATGCTCCCACTTTTTAGGCTTGAGAAAAGCTACGTGTTTTGTCAACTGCAGCTCACACTCCCCTGCTTAGACTATAGAGCAGATGAATGCATTTTTCCCATTTTGCATTGGATACCTCTGTTTCAGAGGGTGCAGGAGTCCAGGCATGTCCTCAAGTCTACACTTTTCTAGTTGTTAACTCTGAGCACCATGTTAGATCACACCCCTGTGTCTGCTGGAGAGTAGAGCAACCCTGGATCTGGTTCAGTGTTGATTTATAGGCCCTAAATTCTGAACCTGAAACAGCTGGTGTCAGAGGTACCCTCTACATCACCCAAAGTGCCTTCAGGCATGTAAAGTGGGGTTGAGCATTTCTCCCACTGTAAAAAACAGCCAATGCTCTCAGCAGACATGGAGGCAGAAAGGGACTCAAACAAGAAAAGGGCAGCATTTCTGGAGATCAAGGCACCTCTGTTATAGGAAAACAAATAAATAAGATCTGAGCATTAGGTGAGGTTTGAGTAGCTTCAGAGTCAGGCTGGAATCTGATCCACTCAATCCAGTGCTGCTGATGCCTCTAGCATAGTAAACTCAGCTCCCTTAAATGTCACTTTGGAAGGTGAACAGATGGGAAGTGGAGCTAGAAATATAATCATGTTACATTTCTCAAACTTTTTTTAAATAAAGTAGTTCTTCCTTGCAAGCACTTAGCTGCCCTGTATTCTCTTCCTCACATTCTTTTAAAACTAACAGAGTTCTGATTTGGTGCATTTGTGGAGGTGTTTGTCAATTCAAGCCAACAGTTGAAGGACAGACCTGACTTGATGAATGCTGAGCATCTCTCTGGGGTCAATTAGCTGAAGATCTCTGAGTCTCAAGCGCTACTTTTGGGGCTGACCCAGCAGTAAACAAACTTCAGGCATAGTCTTGCCTCTGACACAAGGAGCAGCCTGGGAGGTGGGAAAGCACCAGGAACTGAAAGTAGACTGTTCCTCAGTGAACCACAGACGACTTGCTGAAGCATCTCCAAGCAGTGTGCAAGATCTGTATGTAGCCAGGAGGTAACTTGCTTTTAAAACTCCTGGAAAAGCTATTGCATACAGATTATGAGCCTGCAAATTTGAGGAAATAATGGGCAGGACTCAGACTCTTGCTTCCCTGCAGAGGCAATAACCAAATTCCTTCATCTTATCAACCTACATTTTCAAAACTGACAAGAGATTCTGGATGCTAATGCTTCAACAAACCCACAACAATATAGCCTAAAGAGACTAGTTTCTCAGAGGCAAACTAATTAAACACATTGCACAGGACTTCCTCTCATGTTCCCAGCTAACAGCACTGGTGCCTCCTCCAGTGCTCCTTGTGGATCTGTGATCAGGCCCACCCACTACATCAGATGCCTACATGGTAGAGGGAGGGAAGGACTGAGAAAATAGTATTCAAAATACCATCGCTCAAGGGTTATGTCCAAGCTCTGACCTTGTACTATAGTTGCTCTACTATAGCAAGATTTGCTGTGCAAGTGCATGCCTGTCACCTGAGTCAGGTACCTATCGAATTCTCGTGCATACCAGACACGTGCTCCCATTGCAAATAGGGCTCTGTGAGGGCCTTGGAAGCAGGGAAGAACAAAAGTCTCTGAGCACACACCTCTGCTGTGTAGCAGCCTGCGTGTGAACTAGCATGCTGATGCTGCTAGTGCAAGGAGGGGTGAAGATGCAGCAGGTAGATGTAAAACTTGTGCTGAGAGACTTAGCAGCTCTGTAGTGACACTTGTGATGCTTGTCTTGCTTCTACTCTCCAGCTGCAAACTGGTGGTTGCTGCCAGAGGATCAGCTGGGAATACAAACTTCCCACTGTTCATTGAGTCCTAATGTGAACCCTTCCACCCCAGTGTCAACCTGATTTATCCTGTTGTGATTCCCAAGTGCCCCAGGTTCTCCTACCTCCTATCACTGAAATTGGTTGGAGAGACAATTGGAAAGGGGAAAAAATAATGTATAGTCCAGTCTCATTGCAGTTTGAATAGTGTTCCCATCTCTCACCTGTGTTCAGAAAACTAGGTTCTGTGGAAGGTCTCTTTGCGGGTAGAGGTTTTTTCTTTTTCCCACTGATTTGTGTCTCCGGAGAAATGAGTAAAGCATTACAGATGAACGTGGCATAGAAGAAAGAACATATGCTGTACATGCATTTAAATAGCATTTATCTTACTTTTCACTGACGTAGTGGTGAAATATGTTCTCTTTGCTTTCAAATTTTAGGGATGAACAGATGGTAAAATGCTTAGTTTTGGGTATTATGTCCATCAAAATAACCTGTATTGCAAGTACCTCTTATTATAATTGGGGATTTTAGCTGCAGTAGAATCTGGACTCTAGGAAAAGTCCACTGCAGAAGGAAACATGACAAAAAAGAGCTGTCTTTTATTTTTTTTCTCACCAAAAAATACCATTTCTTAGTAGTGTGATAAGAAATACCTCTTTGGCCCTGCTTTGCCATGTGCAGAGTAAAGCCCAAAGAATTCATTTTCTGATTGGGCTCCTACTTCTCCCTATCCCCAAATGCTCCAGTATACCTCCTAGTCTTTATGTCTTCCTTGTCTCTCAAAATCTAATGAGGATGGATGATTTGGGGATAATCCCGTTCCTCAAACCTTCCCTAAGGTGAACCAGGAAGAGCACCATGGGGGATATATGAAAAGAGAAAAGATTTTTCCAAACTCCTCTTTCAAAAACAGAAGCTCAACAGGCCCAAGAAAGTCTTACCTATTTCATCACTGTCCGGGTAGTCCTAAACATTCTGAAATTCCCAATGTAAAATGAGTTTGGATGCATGTTCTGCCTCAGCCACCCTGCTTTGGACAACGTGTTGTACCAAACCTGTAGGAAATGAGGGATTCTGGCATTGCACGAACAAATTCAGTCAAATACTGCAAAGTAAGCCCAATCCTTTGCTTAAAGCACTGCAGAAAGGGAGAAGTTGGCCCTGAAATTAAATGAGCTTTAGGGGAGAAAGAGCATGTCAAATATATGTTTAGACCATAGCCAGCATGATGGGAACCTCCTCTGGTGTGCCTCTAGGAAGGAACTGTTTACGTACTGTAGTGTTTGTAGACATGTGAATGATCTCGTTATGGGTTTATATATAGACAGGCAAATTCTGAGACATTCAGAAGCTGCCTTGCCCAATTTTAGAGGATTTTAGGTTTTTTCTTCTCTGGGTTTTGGGTTGGTATTTTCCGTTGTGAGTTTTGTTTTGTTCATTTGTCTGGTTGTTTTTTTGGCTCTGATCTGCTTGTTCTGCTCCTCAGCAGTTTTCCTGGTTCAGTGACTCAATTTCTAATCTTTGGTTGGTGTGTGTTTTGCATGAATTTAATACCTGGTCAGCATTATCTCATCTTTATGGAGGAGGGTCTCTTGCACCGCTGTTTCATTCTTGCAGCTCAGATTCAGGTTAGTTAATTGTGCAGAGGGGGTCTTCAAGTGATGTGTTTAGGGACTTTGGAAAAAAAACATCTTCCCTAGATGGAAACATATAATTCCAGCCACCTACTGGAAGGGTGCCCAATTCAGCAGCAGCATTTAGAAAGTCGCTCTTTGCTGGTAATAGCTGGAGAGTAGCAATAGTGATGCTGTCTTTTCTCCCTGTGCTTAGAAAAAGAAATAACTGCCTCAAGGATGCTGAAAAATAATTATGGGGAACATACTTCAGACACATCCCTCATTTTTAGAGTTGTCAATCATTTTAGTCCCAAAATTACAATGTACAATCAATGTCCCTCCCATTATTTTTTCCTTCAGGATTGTTTACCTCAGAACTAAAATCATGAAAAAAAATAAGTGATGGATAGAGTTATCTGCATACAGAAAAGGAATCCAACCATATTTTATTTACCTACATAAATAATTCTTTTGTTTAGAGTAGACTGTATCTCACATTTGGGCCCTGCAAGACTGAGAGCTATCGTTCTCATTTTATTTATCTCTATACACGGAAGTATTTGTTTAAATTAAAACTGGGGGCTCAGAGACACAGAGAATGTTTAAACATGAGTGCTGTTACAAATTGTCTGGTGTGTATTTACCATGGCCCCCCGCTGCTTGATATGAAGTTACTTAATTGTGCTCGTTTGCATCATTTGTTCTATAATGCTAAAAGCATTTTATTCCTGTAGCAGGAGCCTATGTTTCTATGTTTTTGCAGGAGGAGGGTATTATTTTTGTATGTGCTGGAGCAGGCTAGAAATAATCTATGTTGCCTTTTTTTTTTTTTAAGAAAAAAAAAAATCACAACTGTTCAACTTTTTTATAATTAAAAAAAAATCTCTGTCAAATCCCTTTCATTATTTATGTAAACCTGAAAAAAATGCGGAAAATCTTGAAACAAAATGGAGAATTCACAAATCTTGTCTCACAAAACACATTTTCATCCAGCTTCTCTCCAATGTGGTTCAGACATTATGAATAGCTGTTTTAATCTAGGGCACTGCTTCTTCATGGTGTTTTGGGTGGCTATGAACAATACTGTATGAGACTTAATTTCCCTTAAGAATAACACGTTTAAGAGGGAGAGGGTGGGAACTGCACTTCAGGATTCAATTTATCCAAGTAAGGGGGGAGTTACATGGATCCCCGATTTACTTTTAAACAAGTGTGGCCAAATGGCAACTATACAGTAGCTTTTAGTGTTTGCCTGGGCCAGGAGATGCCGTTAGTTAGACCAAGGCAGAAGCACATCTTTGTGTTTTGTGTGGCATATGTATGCATATATAGTATTTAACAAATACCAGCTAACCTGCTGGTCAAGTCACAAAACTCAGTGCAGTTTGGCTCAGATTTGGCTATGTGCACCCATGCCAGTGAAGCTCTCACCAAGCAAGCACAGCACCTCTTTTAAAAACATACAGGTCAAACATGCTGCAATCCATGTTCAAAGGATGGAAGGATAAAAGCTGAAGCTGTTTACAGCAGTCTTTGGCAGTAAGACCAAATTCAGGGAGACTGTAACATCCAACTTAATCCCCATCCACATTGGATTTGCTTTTATGGAGCACTTGTGGCTGGGCTGGTGTTCAGGCACGTCCACGCTCACTCTGTGGGTGGAAGAAGAGTGCACTTCACATGCTTCTGATAAAAGGACATATTAATTGAGCTTCTTCCTTTGGAAAATGGAGCGTAGGACCTAAAATTCAAAGCTAACTCTGAGGAGTATAAGGGCATAAGAACAGCCAAACCAAATCAGAACCAAGAGCCCCATTGCTGGCTGTTTGCTCTCAGACAGGGAGACATGGGCCAGGCAGGGCACCTTTTCCTCCTGCAATCTCCCACCTTCAAAAAATCTTCATTAAAGGGTCTTTCTCTCTTTAGTAGTCTCCAAATTTTTCTCCGTCTCAGGGCTATCTGCCTCCACATGGCTTAGAAACTGATAGGAAGGTGATCCCCTTTGGGTCACCCTAGCAAACATAGCCGTGACACAGCCCAAATATGCCTTTATATCTCCAGAGATGCATGCAGATCTACACAGGGCTGCAGAAGACCTCCCAGAAATACCTGGAGAAGTTTACAACTTCCAAACTGATAGCTGGACCTCTGCCTCCTCCCCAAACCCACCTCAGCCTCCCTTTCTCTGTTGCACGAATGTGGCAAAGCAGCCACGGTCTTTATTCCACAGCTCCTTAACTCAAGCTCCAGCATGACCTTCTGACCTGTAATTTTTGGAAGTGATTCAGTCTTTCTTTCTAGTGTCTGGAGGCTGAAGGTGGCAGTTATTGCTGTAAAGGTTTTACAGCCAACACAGTTTTCTGTGTAGTCTTTGTTACCACGCTGCTCATCACAGCAGAAGCAAGCTGGGGCAAGAACTCAAATGTGAAAGCCACGGAGCCCAGGCTGCATGGATATCCTTGTAGTTCATGAGGACCCACTGTAAATCAGCCCTGCTGCACAGAAATAATACTCTTTCCCATCAGCCAAGAATAGAACAACCAGGGAAACACAAATTCTCACCACTGCCTATTTGTATAAGTCCATGCTGTGTTATCCCTTTACTGTCACTCAGTCCAGATCTTTGGATAAGCACAGTTTTGTCCAAATACTTTTGGGCAGGTTTTGCAAGAAGCACAGGAGTTATTAGTTATGCCCAGATGAAATGGGGAGTGCAGTGAAAACATGCCTATCAAAAGTTCACAGATGAAATTTATCCCTGTAAAACACGATCCATTAAGCCTAAAGAATGGGACATTGTTCCTTTAAAAATTTCTTACTACTTTCCTACCTTAAAAGATCTTAAAACCCTTCTCCTTAACAATTCCAACTGCATAACTTCGACATGTCAAGGTTATCTATAATTTCTTCATTTCCTTTCAGAAGGGCTTCCTACCTACACACTACATCATACATCTTTTATTACCACCTTAACGTATTTATAAAATATTGATAATTCGTTCCGAATGGCTTTGCAAATGAAGCCATGTGGCATGGTGTTCCCTTCAATTAGCAGCATGTTCATCTGTTTACCGAAGTGACCCCATATTCAGAAGCTGGTCCTGAAAATGAACCTTTAAAACAATCTCTTGCATATTTTTGGTTCTTGTGCCAAATTTTGCCTCCAGTTATATTCAACATACACCCTGAGTATCATTTATTTTTCTTTCTGTGAAGTTTCTTTCACTTTATACTGCAGTAACTGGGGACAGAATGGGGTTAGTGGAGCTACTGTGTTTTCCTCTGTGGTAGCAGAGAGCAGGGTAGCTGTAACGGAGGCTTGCATCACAGTAACTAGGAGTAGCATGGGGCTGGGATTTGTTCTGGAGATTGGAAAACACGGTAAGGTTAGCCTCCATTGACACCAATAGAGCTGAGTTTTGACTTTAGCACCCAAAGTGTAAATTAACACCTGGAATTAATTTAGCATCTTGCTTGCTAATGAGAAAATAGAAATGCTAGTTTATAAAACAAAGAAACAATTCAAGGGAAAGAATAAGCGATAAGGAGGGCTTATGGAAAGACTCAGCTGCAACCTCCTTCATAAGGCAAGTTTGTTGTTAAATTTAATGGGCTATAGGTGTTGATTGGTAGAGTCGTAAAATGAACTGTTAATTTGCTATTCTAAGAGTGGAGAAGCTAAATTATGCAAATTGCTTTTAAAACTAGTCTGTTCCCAGCATACAGTATAACAAGGTAACATGGCCCTTTCCACACCATTATTTTTAGGACTCTTCCACATTGCCATCATTGGTAAATCTTAATGCTTTGAAGTGCTACAAGGCTTTGATTGCCTCTGATGTGCTTTCACCAGTGCAGCTCTGTTAGGTGCCGCTGTGCTGTGTCAGCTCAAAAAGGGCTCCCTTTTGTCACCTGTGTTTGAGCACCTACATGAGTGAGATTTTAAACTGACAGCCCAAAAGAGGCAGTGATGCTTGTTGCTTTCAGAATGACATGCAGGGAGAGAGTGTGCTGGGAAAATGAGTGAGCACCTTGGTGAATATGCAGGCTTCATTCATCTGCTTCACAGCTGCATCCACGTCGCTCTACGACAAGGCTGGGAAGGTGTCAGCATTTACAGTTTATGAAGAATGAAATGTATCCTGCCAGATCTGCTGCTTCCAGTGCAGCTAGGAAATTGTCAGCCCCTATGAGCTCAAAATGAGTACCTAAGCAGATGAAACACAGCCCATTACAATCGGCATACACAGGGCAACAGGTAGTGTGTTTGCTGAGTGTGGTGTGATAAATAACAAGTATGCGCCATGGATGCACAGAGAGTTGTCTAAGGCTATATCACATCTGATGTGTGAGCTGTCCTGTGCTTTTCATGGTCTCAGCCGTCCTGTGCCGCAGACACGATGTTGGCACTAGCCACAGTGCCGCAGACTTTGAAACTTTGTCCATGACAATATCAAATGTGCTTTTGCTCAGGGTAGCGGTCAGTGGACCATCCTTCTGTTCAGTCAGCCAGGGTTCATCCTGAGAGCATCTTCTGCTTCACAGGATGCATGCCTCAAACACGTGCATTGCAGAACTGCGCCGGTGCTGTCTGGCAAGGCTGGAGAGGGGACTGGGCAAGGACCTCTGTGTTCACCTTTGTGACATGCATCGTTCACTGAAACAAATGAATTGGGTCTCACAGCCTGTAGTCATTATCCCAGGGCTCTCTGCAGGCTTCCCTCTGTCACATTTTAGCAACTTCTTTTGGAACCATAATGCTTACAGCTGTACTTCATTCTTTAAGAAATGTGAACATCGGGAATCAGACTAGATATACTACATTGGCATTGGGAGTAGCTCTTTTCTAGCTGTTTCAAACTGGAAGCTTTCATAGGTTGGGGGGATTGCAGCATAGACGAAGACTTTTTCAATATCCATAAAAAAATAACTTCCAAGTGAGCAATATTTTTACCAAAATTGCTTTTTTTTCTTTTCAGTGAGTTAGAGTAATTTGTGCTGGTAGGCGAGCAGAATTCTGCATCTAACATTGACACTGAAGAGAGGTATAAAAGCTATTACACCCAGTGCCAATAGCTTCTCTTTTCTAATCAAAACAATGTCAAATAAGTAAGAGAATAGGAATGAGATAAGCCAGTTCTTTCCAACTCGCCTGTCCCTATAAAACAAGAAAGTGTGATGGCATTTCAGATATTTGGAGCAACCGGTACTAAGTCTTGCAAAACCCTGTGGTTTTCTTTGTGTTGGTTGTGGGTTTTTTTATTATCGCTATTATCATACTCACAACTGTTAAGTGAATCACTGAGGTTTCAGCTGAACATCCAGCGGAAACATGCCTAGGGCAACAACAGGGTTTTATTTATTTAACTTCAGAGACAAGGAAGGGAGGAGGGGATCTCTCATACGTGTCTGTCTTCAGCTGAACATTGTGCACCCATTTATTTAGCTGAAATCCATTTCCTCGGCACATCTGCCCCCACAAGACCCCCATGCCTCATGTACCCTGGGGCAAGAAGCTTTTGCCAAAGGGCATCAGGCAGCGGTGGGGAGCAGCACAGCCCACGGCTCCCCGGCACAGGGAGAATCTGCTGGGTTTGAAGGAGAGCAGGGGGCACCCCCAGCCCCTCTGCTCTGATAGGAAATGCGCAGTGCTCGCAGCCCCCATCCCTGACCCCTCGATTTTGAAGGTGCATTGATGCCTTTGCAAGGTTTCTTACTGGAGTGGGCGCCCTTCTCACCCTGGTGAAGGGGCTTGCTTCCCGGAGAGCACCAGTGTTTCTCTTTGCGTCGGAGAGGGCAGTCACGCAGGGGAGGGAGGAAGCCTAGGACTGCAGTGAAGGCCATGCATACTGCGGGGGACAGGCACGGGCAGACCCCTCCTCACCTCCTCGTACTCGCACCTGGAAATCAGAGCTTGACCCGGGGAGGTGTTGGGATGTTCGGGCGGTGGCCATTCCAAGGGAAACAGTACAGGAGGTTTTTGTTGTTATTCTCTTTTCTGTATTGGTTACGAAGAAGTTTGTGCGCCAGTGTGGTAGATGACTTATTTCAACTAGTTAAGACCAAAGCACCTAGAGTGCAGCCATCCTGGCTGTAACTGCAGCTCTCTCCATTGAGGCAAAGACTCTTTATACTGCTAAGAAATGAGCTGTGAGTTGCGGGTACTTTACCACTCACATCTGCAGCGAGCTGATATCCACACAGAAATCACCGAAACCACTGCTTCCTCCCTCAGGCATGGCCTGGGCTCAGCATGAGACCACAACAGCCTCTCAGGAGCTTGGTTATTCCGTGGCCAGGCCAAGAGTCTGTGCGGGAGCCTCTCTCCTACCCTTCCTGTGGGCAGGAGGTGGCACAGAAGTGCTTTGGCTCCCCCATGCAACGGGGCAGAGGGGAGGAAAGCTGCTTGCCACAGCTCCCTGTGCAGAGCACTTCTCATTGCCCAGCTATCAGCATTCAAGTCAACAGATTTTCCGTACTGAGAGGTCAGAGTCTCACACCTCATTTCTTTTCATTATATCTCTGATTAAACATTTCCCTTTAAGTACACCTGCTGATATCAGCAGTTCCAAGTAGCGGGCTCAGTGTTAATATTCTGATATCATTGCTCTGAGAAGCACCTTATAGCTTGAGGAGCCTCATTAGGTTCAGCAAGATTTCCCGAAGAGAAGGAGACCTCCTAGTGTGGGTGGAGGACACCAGAGTTCAGCCATCAGCTACCAGCAACAGGCCTGACCTGGAATATCCTGGACTTTCTGGAAACATATGTTAGTTAACATTTCATTGATTTCAAATACAGAATATTTTTTCTGAAATATATTTACAGAGTAATGTTTATTTTATATCTTAGTACATTACTATAGAAACAGCAGTATTGTTTATTTTAAATTAATCTATGTATGAAATAGATTTATTCTTAACAAAACCAGAGTGAAGCTGTCCTATACAGGGAAGTTGGTCCTATGGGAAGCTGGTCCTATGGGCAAAGCAGGCTGGGTGGTGCAGACTCTGCCCTGCTCCGCTGCCGAGTGACTGTGGACGCGGCACTTCGGTCTGCTTTGTGGTGCCTAAAATGGAGCTATCTGTCGTCTGTGTCATAGCTCAGGGGGTTATAAGCAATTTGGAGTGTTCACTGTTCAAAGAGGCTGCACCCTGGCTTCCTCTGCCATTAAAGGAGAAAAAGCAAAGGACAGTATATAGTTGTCTAATTTAGGAGCCAGGAGTATGTTCCTTACTCTTGACCTTAGATGCTCTGCAGCTATTTAGGCAGCTCCCTCGCTCAGCAGGACGCAGCAGACAGAGCAGCTCTTCCTTCCCGTTCTCCCACTTCCCCAGGGACACATGGGTGTGGATGGGGAGCCAGGGACATGTCTGAGCAGTGCAAGTGCCATAGCATGCCTCGCTTAAAAGCAAACCACTCATCCTGCACTGCAAATATTTGTCTCGCGCGCACCACGGGGACAAACCAGAGCACTGGAGAGCATCTGTGGCAGCAGTGAAAATACATTAATGAATCTTTTCTGATAAGCACTATTTACCTCTTTTGCCTGACCTCCAACTGATAAAGCAGATGCACAAAATGGCACTTGCTGACACATCTTGGTGCTCTGCTCTGCTTGAAGAGAGTGCTTTTCCTCCAGCAGTGCCTCTCAGCCAGGTGTATTTGCAAGTTTTTCCTCCCCTAATTTAGTCTGATGTCACTGAACAACATTTACAGGGCAGTGGTGAAATGAGTTTATGCTGTCTCACCTCCTGCCCCAGCTCTGACTGTCAGAGGGTGATGTTTCCCCTTTCCTCACAGCATGCACGTGGCTTTGATGGTCTTTGCTTACATGGATTAAGCTGTGAAGGGGATAGAGTAGGCTACCTGCTTTTTTATCACATTGTAGATTAGCCAGAGCTGGAGATGAAACATCAGCCCAAGTGAACTTGATTAGCGGGTGATGTTTAAGTGCTCAGGAGATGTGAATTTTGCATAGTGTTGTGCAGTCGCTTGGACTATAATCCCAGCCCAGTGCTTAATGGTATAAACAGTGCTAATAATGCTGGGTCACCTGTCTGGGGAAGACAGATAAGGGACTGAAAATTATGCACATTACCATAGGTAATCTACTCCCAAATACTGTTGAGTGGAGACCTTGATTTTTATTTCATTCCCCTTATGTTCTTGCCTTGATTGCACAGCAAATAAATTGGAAATTTGGAATTAAAGGGTCTGCTAATTCAAATTGATCTGCAGCCTCCAGCACCCAATTCCCCACAGAAGGTGTAAATGGATCCTGGTATCTGCCTTACAACAGCAAATCTTTAGTCTTCTCTGCTGCATTGTCAGAAATAGGGCAGAAAAGATGATTTTCAATGGCATCAGGAAAGGCAAAAGTTTGCAGAGGGAGCAGGTGATGTTCTGCTTTATTGTATCAGACAAATTATTTGCTAGCAGTTAATATCCACAGTCCTATTTCTGGTCTTACAAACCAATCAGTAGCTTCAGCTTGAAAGTCATGCTTAACTTCCAGGACAAAATGGAATCCATTCCTCTCTTTTGGAGGGAGCTGAACCTGCAACAGCCACTACTGCCAGTAATGGGCAGAGCTGGTGCGGAGCTGGAGACAGTGGGGCAGCTGGCAGTCCCTCCCCAGCACTTTTTGGACTAAGGACTGGTAGGGGTGTACAGCATGGCAGGCGGTAGCTTATTAATGTGAACTGGTAAGGAAAATCAGTCCCAGCACCTTCACGTGACTTTCATGGGCATAACTCTGGCCTCTTTCCTATGAGAAGAGATGAAATTATAAATAAAGAGAATAAATGACCGTATTTATACGCACAGGACCAAAACTGATCAGCGTTTGCAATGCCACAGGCTGGATGCCAGCTTTGGCCAATGCCACAGGCCACCTAGGCTCAAGGGACAGTCCCCCCTGCGGAGCCACACAACAGCTTGCAGGAGGTCCCATACAGGGAAGAACAAGTCATGGCAGCCCAGCCCTCACACACGCAGATCTCATTGCAGGGAGGTTATTTTTTTTTCCCCTGTATTCCTCCTTGCACGGATGTAAATTGCTTGGGGCAAGTGGAGTCACCTGCTGCCTCTCACCTGAGCATAGGTCCTGCAGGGTGAGATCAGGATGGTGTTGAATGATTTTTGGGTCCAACTTTTGAGCCTGTGTTGCAGCTGCCACCCACCAGGCTGGAAACTGCAGATGAAAAGTGCCCTTTGAGCAAAGTGAAAATAAAGAGAAAGCAGCTCTGTTACTGTAGATTACTTTTCTCTCTGCTGCTAGCCATGTGACAGACAGACTGTGTTTCTCTATTTGTACCTGGAACGCTCCAATTTCTCCCGATAGTCTTAAAACCTTATTTTTAAATCTCTCTTTTGACACTTACACAGTGTGACTTGATTTGATAAATAAAACCTTCTGGTGCCATTGTTCACATCTGAGATTAAACACTTGATGCTCTACATAAGGAAATGCTTTTGATGGGTGAATTTAATAGCTATCGGTTACTACCGGAACTAAGTTAATTGCAGAGGGTTCAATTCACAGGTGAGTTGCAGTAGGACCGCGTAGCCAAGTCTGTGAACACAAAAAGACCCCTCATTATGGATTGTCTCTGCTGAACAATGTTTCATGCTGTTTGTGATAATTTGATGGCATTTTATTTATGAGAACAGAACAAGTAAAGTTACTTTTCCAGTAACTCAGAAGTGACACAGACTAATTTTTAAAATTTATTGTGGAAGATATTTTTATTGCTCTGGAGCAATGAGAGCCATATCTGAGTCATCCTTCTTGCTGATTACGCCTAGGTGTTGAATAACTCTGCAGTCTTCAGAACAAATTTTACATCTCAAAGCTCCTAATACTTGCACCTCCAAGTATTTAAGGCGTGCTGGTTAGTATAGTTACCTCCCCATCTCAGGTGTGGAAACTGAGGCATTCAGAGAAGTGGTGTGCACACCATCATGCAGCGAATATGCAGCATAGTGAGGGCATCAATACAGGATTGGACCATTGCCCACTCGAGCTTGCTACTCATGTTTGTTGCTTTATTCATGATATTAATAATTATTTGCATGACAGCAGCCACCAGAGGCCCAAAAATGGACCCATCTCAATTAGTCCTTCATGTCATCCTGTCTGGGCTTCCCGTCTGTCTCAGGCGGCTCCTGATGCTGTAGGAAAGGGTGACAAGGGAAAGCAGAAAAGAGACCCAGCTTTGTGCAGGAGAGAGGGGTGTGGTCCCGTGTTGTTGGAGTCAAACCCATAGACTGTCTTCAGGTTCCTGGCCTTCTTGTTTCATGTAAAAATAGTGGATTTCATCTAATTTTATTATGTGAATCCAACAGTTTGTTTTAAACAGTGCATTTACCGAACTTCTGTGCATTATGGCTAGTGTCGTCCTGTGCATACTGACTCCGAAGTCACTTTGCTTGCAAGATCTGCCCTGTACTTATGAGACTGGCTGGGGAAGTAGAAATTATCCACAGCCCAGCAATGCAGAAACACATGTGCGTGCTCAACCTCATTTAAACTCAGGCTGGGAAGGTTAAATGCTCTGCCGTCTGTATCACTGAGATACAGTAAATTCCTTTGCAGAAGTTTGAGCTTGTCTGATTCTGCAGAAAAATGTAACAGCATCAAAAACATGACATGCAAAGGTCAAGGTAACATTGATCCATGAGAACTATCAGCTACAGTCAGCTCTCTCCTTATGCTAGTTTTGATAAGGACACTTTATATTTTTAAATATCCATGCATATGCATACTTAAATATCTGTATAGGTTTAAAGCCTGATTTGTCACAAGTTGTGGTTGTTGCCTTTGGTGTATATGGATATATAAATCCCGACTTGGTTGGGGTCTAGCTACTCCAGATATTGAATCTCACCCTAGATATGATCGGCTTGATGCACCTGCACTCCTGGGCCAACTCATTTCTTAAATCAACTTTGAAAGTGACCAAAACAAGACTAAGAGGAGATAGGTGACCTGTCCCATCACATGAAGAATTAATAGATGAATGCACAGTGCATCCAGGGAGTCCCATCTCTCGTTGAGCTTTTGATCATTTTGCATCCCACCTTTTGCAAGTTCCATTGTGAACTTAAGAGTTTCACTTCCATATCTATTTTCCTGGACTCGGTACCCTAGTTTTAAGACTACTGAAGTGGTAAAACACCTCCTGGCATTAAGGACAAACAAACTCAGCCGTTGCCATGAATGCTGTTGATCAAAGATCACTTAAACTAACAATATTACTACATGTCACCCCTGTTAACCAAATTGCTTAATCTATCCACATGCACCTCGGCAGGTTCCTTTGTTTACAAAGACAAGGTAGGATAATTCTTATGGAAATTTCTGCGATATAAGTAATATGGGATGATTATAACTGTATAGATCTTGGTTCGAGGTCTTGCTTAAGAAAGCCGATACTCAGTCAATTCCTGGAGGTTTTCAACACAAAAAATAGCTTACAGTATGCAGTCGGCACCTGGCCTCTTGCCTGAACCTTTCATGGTCTCTGTTCTGCTCATGGACTTTTGCATTTACAAGCACTTTCTTTTATCTAACCCTGAGAGCCCATCATGTTTTATTTACCCCTCTTTTAGCTCTACCTATACATTTCCAGCTACACAGAAATCAATAAGCATATTGCTAATTTTATCTGAAAAGAAAAAAAAAAAAGAATTTACAAGATTAAATGCAGTTGGTTTTGAAAGCTGGCTTTTGGGGTTTGGGGATGTGTGTGTGTATATATATATATGTATATGTGTGTGTATATATATATGTATATATATAAAGTTTTCCAAACTGGCTTGCTTGCTTTTTTTCTTGGCAATTATTGGCACAAGCATGGCTTTTAGACATTTGTGTACTTAATTATGCAACAGATCCAATATTTTTCTAACTGTTTTTGATTTACACCTACCTTTTATTACAAATGCAAGATTAAGATAGCTTGTTTTTCTAGAGTGACATGTGAATGGAGCACTGGAAAAGACAGGTGATCCCAAGACTAGCCTTAAGGAAGTTTGAGGGCATAATCACATCCTCTATTTGGGAGGAAATAAAAAAAAAAAAAAAAAAAAACAAGATTTTGATACTAGGACATGGCTTAAGACCGGTGACCACTTGACTATACTCCTAACACAGCTCCAAATGCTCAGAGGTATTGGATACAGTTTGGCACAGCCAAACTCTGTGCCTCTGTTCCCCCATAGGCAAAGGTGGCTTTTTTTTTTTTTTATACTGACTCCAATTGCCAAGCAATGAGAAGATCTGAATGTTGTGCTTATGGCTCAGCCTTTCATTTCAATGTGCTTTCCATCTTTCCTTTATTCCTGTTTATCTAGATCTCTGCGGTATGGTATATTTCAAAAAATATATGTATGTATTTTCCTTGTGTGTGTACCTAGAGAATAGCGAATGAACATGTAGTATAAATTTAAAAAATAAGTAAATTAAATATTCCAAAGCAATCAGTCTGCCAGCAGAATCTTTCAAAAGCACAAATAATATTCAGGGGAAAAATAACACTCTGTCCATTTATTTGATTCACTCATAAGGAAGAAAAAAAAAAGTTATTTACTCTTAATTCTGAGTGAAAATGTGCTTTGGACCAGATCTTGAAAGATGCTGAGCTCTGAATATTAGCATTTGAACACCTGCAATGCAATACACACCTTCATCCTCCAATGAATGTGGTGGGAATTGAGCCTCCTCAGCACTTTGCAGGATTGTACCTTTTGTCAGGAGACTATCAGCAGGCTTGGGTGCTTATTTGGAAAGAGATACTTCATGTGCTGGCATGATAATAACTAGATCTAGGAGTATCCCCCTGGATGTAGGCACTTGCTTTAGATCTCATAGACATTGTCTTAATTGTACACTAAATCAGCGCTAGATGAAAGACAGTTCAGCCACAGGCAGCAGAGCAGACACACTGGTCTCTGGTGATGCTGTGTATTAGCAACTCAACCAAATGTTTTCTAAATAAGGTTCATGTCTTGTGCCATAAGCTGTGTTGTGTTGTTACTCAGAGTGATAATGCATCTCTGAGCTAGATTTCCTTTATTTGCTTTTTTTCCCTTTTTTTGGGGGGGTGGGGTGGGGTTGTGGATAATCAGCTTGGCGAGGAGCTTTTAAGAGGAGGAAAGGTTATTTTGCTGGCATCATTTTTTGTGTTAAATGTGCACTTGGCAAGTTGCCAAAATATTTAATTTCTTTGTTGTCTGTCCCAGCTGAATACAATTTAAGATTTATTGAATTTTTTTTTTATTATTCTGGCTTGAGACAAGGTTAAGATTTAATTATTTTTTTTTTCCTCCAATGGCATCACAGTCTTTGCCTAAGTTAAAACTGCCTTTTGATGTGCCGCTGGTGCCGGCTGTCTGGGGTTGTAAGTGATCTTTCTGGAAATGCTTTCTGCCCTGGACATCAATGACCGTGCACATCATGTCTGCACGTGTCAGGAGGAGAGGTTGTGTGCAGGGAGCCCTCTTTACTGAGATTCATTAATGTATGAGGGATTGCAGTCTGTGGTGGTTTCACACCAGTCTGGGGCTTTTCCTCCTCCTCCAAGGAAAGGACAGTGCTGGAGGGGGAAGCAATTCAAGAACTCAAGGAGATATCGGTGAAGATGCTCTGACAACTGCTGGCTCTTCAGAGGAAGAACTGAGATTTTTTTGTGCACAGCACACCCCGAAACAGGGTCCTGGGTGATGATGGGGATATCTGGGCAGGAGTCCAACAGTGTTAATAACGAAACACTTGGGCAGTTGGTAGAAAGCCAAGCCCACAGGATGCCTTTGCTGAGCTGTGGGGCTAATGGCCAAGCCTGCATCCTACAGCTGCCAGTTCGTACTGTGTAGCTTAGCATTAGTGGTTAGACTCTGCCACTTTTCTCCGTTACCTTCTCAGCCAATCCTTACCACGGGACACAGAGAGAGAAAAATCTTCTTAAGCTACTGTAGTGATCAAGATTTGGTCAAGGGCCAGTCCTTCTCATTTTATCCAAGCTCGCTACCTGTTTTAATGACCTCTTGCTTGAGCAAGTTCTGCAGCTTGAGTTCAGCCACAGAAATTAATGGAAGCATTCAGAGAGGTTTGATTAGCTCCAGTTTTATTCACGTAACCCAGAGCATCACATAAGGAAAATGCTAGGTATGTTTGTGAGCAATTATTTTTGTGGTATCCACTCCCCTTTCCATCCCTGTAATGTAACCCGATTCACTTCCACGGGAACTTGTGTCATTCAGCTAAAATGCTCTTCCAGGAGCCCGACTAATGCCGACAGTGCTGCACTATGGTGTGTTACATTTCTGTACTGTTTCATTATTGTTTTAACCTTATTATGTTATGATAACCTCTGTGTGGTTTAGTGCACTGAATAAGTGGTGCAGGTCACTAATGTACCTCTAATCTGGTAATAGGTAATTAATAATGATTACGGCTTTGCCATATGATCCCACTTCCCTTTGTGAACACTCAAGTCACTTTCTACCCTATTGCCAAGCATCTGCTTAGAGGCTCTGCTGTAAATGATGCCTTTCCCACATCACCCACTGATGAGTTCCCGTTGGCCTTCACTCACACCAGTCGTATCACACGTCCATGGGTCCATCACAAGGTTTGCACAAGCCTAACATTGTGCTCTGTGCTGGTGTTTGTAAAGGAAAGTTCTTAGACTAATCTACAGCTCATCAGTTCTTGAAGCATATGCTGTTCAGATTGTATGAACAGAGAGGGCCAGCGTGTCGGCTTTGTAAACAAAGTCAGACGCTTGTTTGCAGCAGCATCCCTCTTTGACTTCAACTGAGCTATGCTGGTTCATGTACTTTGATCTAGCTCTGACGACTCTTCCTCTGCCAGGCTGAAACCAGCAGCCTGAAGGAATTGCTGTTGCCCACGTATTTGGAAATTCAATAAGGTCATCCGCAGCATAGATTCTTGCATGAGGGTAAGTAAGACTTTTCATCAGCGTAAAAGCGTGTAGCGTTAATACTAACAAACTTATCATGCTGTGCACTGACAAGCCAATCCCCCCATGGCAAGAAACACATGGCACAGTTTCCCTGGACAGAACTGAGCTGTGTTTGTTTCTCACCATTACTACTACAAGAGGATTTCTTTAAAAAATATTTATTTTGTATTTTCTTTTTTCCCCTCCAACAAAACATTTCCCTAGGCACAAATTAAAAATAATAACTGCAGTGTTCTCTGATTGTTAGGAGAACTCTGAGCTGGAGCTTTATAACTAAGATGGGTCTCTACCATAAATCAGAGGAGCCCAGACTTTACTGCAGGGTGAGCCGCTCCTGGGCAGAGTCAGGAAAGGGCAATTCCCCCCTGAAAACAGCTTATGTGCTACCTGCCCAGCCTTCCCAGTAAGCTTCGGATTTACTGATCATGCAGAGCACATTAATTCTGCTCTTGCATGTATATCCTGCAATTTGGAGGCATGTAGCCTGAGGAATCCCCACAAACGGGCATGGCTGGACCTGGGCTACCGTCACGAGATTTTGTGCCCCCTAGAAAAAAAGGGAATGACCTGGCAGGTTTCTGTCTGTCTCCTCCATCGTCGTATTTGTGCTAGTCAAGGATGCAGTGAGGACAAAAGGGCTTGGGGAAAAAGCACTACAAAGCTGCATCAGCAGAGCAGTTCTTCCACCCCACAAGCCACCCAGGTGCCATTAGGAGCATATCCCAGACCTGTGCAGCCAAGCACCCACCAGAGAAACATCCAGACACAAGAAACCTCTACCCCCAGCTTTTGATCCCCAAAACTTGTAGTAGCTACAGAAAAAGCAACGGTGCTGCAACTTCCCGAAGCTGTATCCATCCAGTGGTGATGTTGAATTTCTCTTTTAGAACCATGGAAAGAGACACATCCTTTACTTTTTATTTACAAATCCCCAACTAAACATAATGCTAATTTTCTGCCATGGTGTCCAGAACAGCTCACCAGAATATCTTTGGACTGAGAGCTGAGATACTGTGGATTATACTTTGTGTTAGAGTCCAGACAGCCTATTGCCATGTCCTTAAATATCAAATAGTGTTGCTGTGAAGAGTTCTTCATCCGTCCAACAGACAGGAACAGCTCAGACAGTACAAATAAAGGTTATCCTTCTGCTTACTGTCACAGGACAGAATGGTCCTAAGACTTTGTACTCTGATCTGTGTCATCCTGGGTTTTTCAACTTTGGATGCTATGCTAAGCTGATATTTTTTGTGATTAAAGCCCTTTTGGACACTGGAACAGGGCCACCTATCAAATTTTTGAGGTTTGGCTTTTACAGTGCCAAGTTCTTGTGCTGAGTTTCTCACATGGGGTTTAGTCTATGCAGAGAGAGATTTGATATTTGTGTTGTTTTCAGTCAGAAGGTAAATAAAGTGGGTCAGATTCTCTGCTGTTTTATACCTCCTCAATGCAATCTCCTGGAGAGCCAATACGGTTGCTTGGGATGTCATTCAGGCTAGAACACAGCCCTTTGATGTGTCCAAAGAAAAAAACTTTATTTAATATCCATTCTGGAGTTTGCTTTTCCAAACATGCAAACACAAATCAATAAATGCTCTTTCCAGATGTCCTGACATGTCTCTGACCCAGAGAAAACTCCATGGGCTCCCATCTTTGGCAGCAACCATAGGAAGGCAGAGGTAAACAGGAATTCTTCGTTCTCCTTTCTGCTTGCAAACAGTGCCTATAAAGCATCATCAGGAAATTCTAGGGAGGTTTTGTAAAGAAATCCAACACAGATAGTTCCATTTAGTTTCTACAGAAAGTCTGTAGGAAATGTTCTACAAAAATCCATTGAGATTTCTGAGGATAATGTATCACAGCAAATGGCCTCTTTAAAGTTTAGCAGACAGGCAAAAAGCGAGTGTGTGCATATTCCTTATGTTTCAAATGAGGCCGGGGTCATGTGTGTTTACAAATCAGCCCTTTATTAAAATCCTCTGTAATAAGGCTTTGCTTAGCACAGCTCCTGTTCAGATTAGCAGACCTGGACACGAGACAGCGGTAACAGCAGCCATTACTTACTGCCTGTGCGACTATCTTTGAGCCCAGAGAGACCGACTTCCACCGGCAGTAATGACCCAAGCAGGAGGGTTCCTTCCCCAGTACTGCTCTGACATATTGGTAACCTCATTGATCCAGCCTCAGCTCACATTATAGCATACTGTTATTAAAAGCTCTAATTTGGAACATCAAGATACAGTCAAGGACATGAGGGCCAGGCTAAGTCTCACTGTTGGCTCCCGTCGAGCATGTTTAGATGCCACATGGGTTGTGTTTTCATAAAGTGCAGTCTTTGCATCAAGTTCTGGAGCTTACCAAGCTGCAATTTTTGACTGTTATTGTCTACACCACGTCACTCTAGTAGCTGTTAACCAGCTACAAGGGAGCATGGAAGCACCAGCTGCTTTCAGCATGACTGTAGGTCAGCATCCAGTAAGAGAAGAGTCCACCCAAGTTAGTGTAATCCAGCTTTTTACGCCCTCACACTCACCCTCATTCATCAGCATGTAAATTATTCCCTGCTCTGATATCTTTGCATTTGGTTCATCAAAGCTTTGGACAAGACAAGTGTCTCCCAGGGATGTAAAAATACACAAAAGCTGCTCACTGCCCCTACTTGCACTTACACCCACGTGCCTGGGACACACTTGTACAACTCACACCGCCCATCAGCTGGTGTTCTGCTTAGTCTTTGCACAGGTGTCATCTTCAAGCTGCCCCTGTGCCACCGCGGTACGAGGCCCCCTCGGACTCACCCACTCAGCTCAGCCTTGCAGTAAGGCAGTGCAGTTCCCATTGAAGCCAGTGACATTCAGACCACTTTGTGCCTAGGGCTGAATTTGGCCCATTATTTACAAATAATTTAAAGCAATTCTGTAAATGTTTGCGTGCCCGGAGGTCTGGGGATGATTTACAGCTCTCTCAAATTGTGTAGACCCTTGATCTGGTGGTGTCATTCACAGTAATGGGATGTCTCAGCTGTCCAAACAGAGACATGTTTTAAATGTTAAAAATGTTCTGTGATCGATTTTCTCTGTTTATAGTAAATGCCTTGATTAGATTCTCTTGTAGGTGCTTTGAAGGCAGACTCCCACTCACAGTCTTCCCGTATTATGAAATCCAGTTCTTTGTTCTACTTTTTATTTTTCCCTCCCTTAAATGAATTTAGTGCTTCAGAAAGGTGACTGATTGATGGCCTTGAGGACTGAGGCTTTCTGAAGCAGCATCTTAGGAAAGCGGTTCTGCTGCCTGACCTGCAGGCAGTGGTGTGATATCTGAAGGCAGAGGTGCATGAGATGTGGATCTGCTTGGGACATGAGGGATACCCAAGCCTGCCGCTTCCCAGCCTCAATACTAAGGTGTTTACTTTTATGATTTAATAAAATGCAGTTAGATGTCTATTTTATACAGAGAGAACTGAGATTGTGAGGAACCAGGTGATTTGCTGGAGCTGGGAGAGATCGCAGAGCAGAGGTGGGAATGGACAAAAGGGGCCCCAGTTGGGTACTTTAATCTCAATTTATTCCTTCATCAGATTTCTGCATCTCTATCAAAAAAATGAAAGAGAGGATAAGGTATTTTTGTGAAGTGTGCTCTGAACTGGAGTGAGATCATCAGTTCATTTCACATCCATCACTAACCAGCCATTAAATGCAATGGCTTTCATTCTCCCTATTGACCTGGTCTGTAATCAGACCAGAGACCCTGAAATGCAAACAACACTTTATCCTATTAATAGATCCCTGAGCTATCCAATTCCCCTGGCAGTCATGTCCCCCCTTTTTTTTTATTATTCTTTATTATTATTTTTAATGGAAATAGCTCCACTTTAATCTGTGCATCTCTATGGATCAAGAGATCAAGTCTACTTGATCTGCATTGTGCAAGGAAGTATGACACTAAGAGTTTGTGATTTATTATGAAAGGGTTGGTCTAATTTTCACTAATGAACATCTTTTTTAAAAAAAAGTTAATTTGCAACTTGTCCTTCTGGATTCTTTCTCTCTTCCCCCTATCGGGTCAAAATGATCAGCCTTCCTTCCCTACCTCATGCACTTTCCTTTTCCCTGACCCTTTTCACTGGCATATGTGAACGTTTCATCTACAATGTCATGAAGTCATGGACAGTAAACAAATAACATGAGCCTGCTATTTCTCTTGAGAATATCAAAGAGACATATACACATAGTGGCAGAATAGAGCATCACAGATGGAAAGAAAATTTCACTATATTTTTATTCTCCAGATTTGGATGGTTAATTGGTGACAAGATAAAATTTCACCCAGAACCACATAATACGGGAGAGGTGAATGGGAGGACTGGATGATCTTGTCAGAAATGCTCTCGTATTCATTTCACATGGAAGCAAAAGGGTTAGAGGAGCTGTTAGGTTCGGAGAAGATTATTCCACAGTAGAGGTCAGATCACACGGAGAGCTTACAGTACTTGTGAGCAAGAAATACTTGGAAATACATGCTCTCCTGAAAGCTTCAACTGCCCTATGTGGGTGAATCCCCTGTGTGATGTTACCCTTGCTAGTCCAAAAACTCTACTCTTCCTGATTTTCTTTTCGTGCACACATTTGCATACCAGTCTGCCAATACCGTATTGATCTAGACCCTCCATGAGATGAAACCCAGGCCTTTTCACTGGCCAATGTATTAACGCCACATTTTTGATCATCCCTGTAGTGTTTTGTGCAGCTTCTTTCCAATAAAGTTCAGCTCAGAAACGCCGATCATAGCTGTCCAGCAGAACTGTAAGTTTTCTTCATTAGAACAGAAGTGTTATACTGGTAGAGCTCTGGGGGTTTCCTACCCTGCCAGGGGATCAAGTAGTTTCTGCATGTCTCTGATTATAGAAATCACTCTGCTTCTCTATTAAATGATGGCTAATGTCCCTTCGTACCCTTAAAAATAAATGAGACATCACTGATCCCCATTATTTAATTTCTAAAGACTATACATTGATTGTTGAACAAAGCTGTTGAAGGTGAATTAACAACTCGTCTCTACTGTTACAAACCTACAAATCAAGTTGAAAAGGACCTTAGCTTTTGGATCATGTTCCAGCATCTGCTCTCTTCCAAAGAAAGCCTTTCTATACTGTTGCAACCGGTTACCTCTGCACCATTCTTGTTTTGTTTGGATCATGTCTAACCCCAATTTGTGCTGAAACAGAGCCAGGCAAGAGACTTTTGGGATATTACTAGTTCTCTGGGCAGAGTGATGGACAGACCCAGATGGAAATTTCAGGCATGGAGGAGGATTAGGATTGTGCCCAGTCAGCTAGGCACAAATCTTTTAAGAGCCTAGACTAGTTATGAAGAAGAGCATAGTTAATGTAAGAACTAATTGAGGGTCATGACAAAGCAGAAGGAAGCTACTGCATCTGTGAGTGCATTTGTGTGTGTGCCTGGAAGCACTGATTGTATTCTGTAATATCTCTTTGCAACATGTATTTTGGATATTGCGTTTTAAACCCATTAAGTGTGAGAAGCAGTTATACTCGGTAGCTAAATCAAGAAATTAACTCCTATCATATAACTTGCTTCCATTCATTCATTTAGTGAATTTTGTGCTAATGAAAGGACATGAGTTGGCCATTCCTTATTTTAAGGAACTTTAATCAAGAAAAGGTGTGCAGCACGGTTTCTCCTATAATACTTGCCCACCCCTGTGTTTTCATGCTGAACTTGGCTAGCAATATTTGAGGAAGAATTTTGGTCCACTTTTTCTTGGGACTTGGTTTCTTTATTGCGACTATCCACAGGGGAAGCAGTTATGACTATGGTTTCTGTGACAAGGATAACAGAGACCTCAGAAACCAAGAGAGCAGCATTAACTCACTGCTGGCTGGAACCACACTGAAATCTATCTGGTAATGAACTCTCTGCATCTCATGGTCACGTCAGACCTTAGTTAACTTGTTCTATGATGTTTCTCTCTGTGCTTCTCCCCAGAATACATCTTCTCTCCTTGTTTCCTTTGCTAAACGTTGTAATGACTGTATTTCATTTGTAGACTGCACGGTACGATTTTTCACGTGCCAGCATTACCAATACTGTTTTTACAGGTGGAAAAAAGAGAGGCAAAATTACACTAAACCTACTCAGTCGCACTCAGCAAGCTCATAGGAGATGCAGAAGTAGTGAAAGGTCTTTGGTTCACTAGGTGGAGGCTAGATGAAGCGAATGTATTTTGACCAGAATAATATCAGAACCAGTGGATGGATTTTCTCATAGGAGCTAACAGCCAGGGGTTCACCTGTATCTTCCCACAGTACTCAAGCACATGCTGGTTGAGCAGGAATAGCAAGGCACATTGTAATTCAACTGCGCTTGCAGCCATTTGCTGCCAATTTAATTTGAAGTCAGAACAAGGCACACTTGGCTGCCTGGTCAGGCACAAGAAACCAGAATAATGGGAGTTGGGAAGGCACAGGTAGTGCCTCCAAATGGCAAATAGCTTCTGAGCTGTTGAACATGCTGTCACTCAGGAGATGGCTGCCTCGGGCTTTTGTACTGCCTGTAGGGCTGTGCTGAGATCTCATGGGGACTCTGCAACGTGTCTTCCCTCCTCAGGCAGGAAGGAGGGCTGGGTTTGTAGACTGTCACCGAGACAGGAGAATTAGTTAACTAATAGTAAGTAGAGCCAAAAACGCTGCTTTACAGGAGCACTCTGGAAATTACGGTGCAACCAGACTATCACAAGGAATTGAATGAGTGTTTAAGTTGTTATTGCCACTTCTTCACTGGAAGGGTAATAGCTGTCTGAGGGACTTTTCACCCGTGCAACGCAGAGACACAAAGGCACAAAATGATTGCACAGTCAGATATAACACCTCACCTGAGAAGGTCCATAACTGGTTTTAATTACTTTAATTTGGCTGCTAGTGAAGGTTTCTCCACCTCCTCTGGGCAGAACTAAGGCAAGGCAGTCCAGTACAGCAGGGTCACGAGAGGACTCTACCTCTTAATCAGATTCAAGCAGGACGCAGGATGTGCCTTGTCCTTACGTACAGGGAGTTTCATTTCATGTAAGTTCTCTGAGCCTTGGCTTTATTCAGTCTGACTGGAAATCTTGTGAGAACAGGCCTTCCTTGTGAGATGTTGAACTGCCCTCCCACCCCTGGCTGCACGACGTCTTTTTAAGCATGACATCCTCCCACGCCAGGACAAGATTTGAAGGGTGTGCTTCCAAATGGCCTCACAACTGGGAAATGTTCATGCAGCAGGGGCATGTTGTAAGCCAGTCATTCTCTTCCAACAGGAGCTTTCTGCTTGAAATGAGTCCCCTCTGTCTCATGTACCTGTCCCACTACATGACAGTGTTACGCAATGGTCCTCATATCTATTTATCATCATGCACATCTTGAATTTGTCTGGACTGGAATCTGTGTTTTTGTTTTGTTTGTTTGTTTTGCTGATGCTAGAAAGCCATCACGCTTTGTTCTAGTGTTTTATTTCTCAGCCTGCCTCTGTTGCTTGGGTTGCCCTTTATTGCACATCCCCCTTTGTTCCCTAAGGGTCACCGAGGCACGGTGAGAAGGCCGAGAGTTTTGCGCAGTTTAAAATGTCACATCAAAGCATGGAATTCATCCTAGCCCAGAGACATAGGCTAGAGATTGCTTGTACTTCATTCTTGATTATCTCTTAGGTCAAGGTCATTGCTAGCAGGAATAGCATTTAGAAAGCTCCTTGGGCTCTGCCTCTGCCACTGACCTTCTCTGCAGCCTGAGGCAAGTCACTTCATTCTTCAGGATTTCTGCTTCCCCTTCCACCTTTCCTTCATTTGTTTGAACGTTGTGTGCTTGAGGCCAGGCAGTATTTCTAAGGGTGTATATCTTGCCTAGAGCGACAGAGCCCTGATTTCATTTGGGGCCTCAGCTACCGTAGCACTGAAGAATGAACTCATTCCTGCCTCTGTCTCCCACCAAGTGCTTTGGTACCAGAATGAAGTGGCAGTTAATGTGCAAGCGATGCTGCCTTGCAGTCAGTGTCAAGGGAGAATAAGGGACATGATGAGTCTACTTACTAGGCATCCCTTTCAGCTCATGTGCATCAGCTCTGTGCTTTTGGAAATAAAGGAGCAGGATTCTCATCTGGAGTCCCAAGGTGTTCATATAGCAGCAGAACCTGTAGTCCATGGATCTGTTTGAGCACCTTGCAATAACAGTTTGAGCAGTAACAGGCATCAGAGTATGCTGGGGAAAGCAGGATTAATGGAACCCAGTGGGAGAGAAATTGCATTGTTATCTGCTGATGACATGATCAGGACCTTTCAACAGAAGCATAGGTGTGTTCCAGGGAGGGCTCATCATCTGGCTTAGGCTCTAGCTACACCATTCAATAGTAACATATTTTCAGGTGGTGGCTGGTAGAAAACAGGATTTCTTTTTTAAGGAAAGATTTTAAGATAACATGAGTACTCCTAGAGGACAGTGAATGCAGAGGAAGGTCATACTAACGGTTGATATCAAGGTGATCTGAAGCCATTTGGAGAAAAAACTCAGTTCCATTCTGCAGTTCCTTTTATCACAACAAGACCCAGAAGTCCTGCTCACAGAGCATTAGACCATGCACCAGCTCATGTAGCCACTTCTGGAAAGGACGCTTCAAGACACACAGTGCATTATAAATTGATGCCCACATGAGCATGCATTCACACTCCCCACATTAAATGCAAACCCTGTTTTGTTAAGAATTCCTGCCAAGACTTTTCTGTTTCCTTGCTGAAACCAATGTAGTCAGGGGACTTTGTGAAAAAAAAAAAAAAAAAAGTTATATTCAGCCTTAGTTCAACAGTCTTTCCTGAACTCACACGCTCTGTATCCCCTAATGTGGAGGTGAAATGATACACATTTACCTAATGCAATCAGTGGTAGTTGCACATTTTAATAGGCAATGAAGTGTGAACAGGAATTCTGCAAAGAAAGACCTATATTATCAGGAGGTTAAATGTTGTGGTAGCTTAACGAAAGCAACACTAGCAAAACCCAGACTTCTGACTTCCAACCTGTGAAAGAAGTAATTCGTCAGACTGGAACAAGTCTAGGGGTTGGGGTTTGACTTTATTTATTTTTTTGTTGGAGCAGTACAATTTGTAAGTAAAAACCAGAGCAGTTCTCTGGAAGAGTGGCCACCTTTTTCCCTCCAAGGAAGCTAATGACTCATCTACCAATTCAGCAGGAGTCAGGAGATAGTCATCTTACTGTAATATCTTTTGTCTTTCTCCACCGACACCTCATTGATGGGCAATTTTTCTAAACAACAGCAAAATTGCAGTGCCTGCTTCTCTGTCAATAAATTCCATTATTTCACATGGAGGTTGGTAGCATAGCTAGAAAAATCCAAAGTGATTACATTGAGGAGCTACAGATCTGTGGTCTGAGCACTCTATAAATCTATGGACAACGTTTGATAAAGCACATTGATACTTTATCTGACAAGAGCCTGTCTAGATTTACGGTGCTCAAAGCTGTTCACACTGTCATCCTTGATTCAATTAATGCAACCACACTTCCCATCCTCACACTTCTTTCTTGTTGGGCTAAATGTGATCTTGACTCTCTCCCCCCAACTTTAATGAGCAAAATATAAAGTGATGGAATCAGCCAAAGAATAATAGTATGGCTCTGGAGCTGATAAGATAATGCAATCAAGCACTTTCAGGTTAATGTGTAGAGTGATCCATGGAGGATTTGCTTTGGTGTTGGGGTGCCATCAGTTTTTCCCTTAATCTTTTGTAGTCCTAATGATGACCAGCAAAATCAGATGAAATTGTGGCAGGCTTAAAAAATGTTGCACTTTACTTGTTCATTTGTTTTAAAGTTGCTAGGATTGAGGCACCGAGAGACAAGGATAAAGCAGAGTTTATGGTGCGCTTTAGTACAACTGGGATGAAGCCTTGGGGAGAGGGTCCTTGGCGATAATACCAGGGGCAAAATACATTGCTATCCTGCTTTTGTGTTCTGGAAATGACAACACGGTGGGAGAACAGATTTGGTGCAAGGGCTGTGCTGGGCATAGCTTTTGGGGAACTATTGTTAAAACCTCAATTTGTGGGGACAAAGGACTTGTATGTGAGGATCGTGCCACAGTATGGTGTGGCAAGGTGTGGACTTATTAGCAGCCTGTCTCCCGCCTTCTCTTTACCACAGATAAAGGCAATAATGTACTCCTGTAGCTTGCTCTGACTTTGTCTTTATTTGTTTTATTAGGGGAAAAGCATTTATTTAAAGCTTGCTGTTGCACTGATGTCTCAGGTCCACTCTCACACTCCTTAAAGCCCCCAAAACCCTGATGGGGTGAGAATTCAGGACTTGTCTTGTATTCCTGCTGGGATGTGGTTTAGGGTGCTAGAGCTGGGTAAGATATCTGGTGTTGGCGTGCATTGCAGTAGTGTGTGGAGGCAATATCTTGCCATGGAGAAATCATGTAAAGCGGTTGACCTGGAGGATTAGGACAGTTTGCTGTGATTTCTGCCCAAGAAGAGGGAGTTTCTCCTGACCTTGCCTGCTGAAGTTCGAGGACTGAAGTGACACGTGAGTAGTGCATAGACTTTGTGATGACCCCCAGGGCAGGGACAGATTCCCCCTGTAGTATCTTTGTTGTACCGCGGAGATCACTTGCTTTCCCCTGACATCATGTAACTCCTCTCTGCTCCCTGACAGGAATACAATTTACTGCAATTTACTATAAATCCTCATAAAAGCCCTTCTCTTGTGACACACTCAGTCAGAAACCCTAAAAATGACTGACAGGCTCTTCATAAATATTTATGATCTCTAAAAAAAGATTGAAAGAAAGAAAAGTTAAATTCTTCCCTCCATAAAGTTTGACAGCAGAAGACTTTTTGTGGTAGCCAGGTCTGCCCTTGTCCGCTGTGAGCAGCTGGGGCTGGCGCAGGGGCTGGGAGGATGGCCTTACTCTGCCCAGCAGAACTGGTCCTGCTGGGGGGTAGCCCCATGTCCCGAATAAGCCCAGACCAGCCACCTCGGCTGCGGTGACAGGGTTGTGTCCCCAGGCATGGCACTCTGGGATGGCAGCCCCGCAGCTTGCTTGCTTGTGGCCTTAAAGCCAGAGAGAGTGCAGTGAGGCTGGGAGCACAGGATGCCTCTGAAGTGCTATGAAACTGTCCAAAGCAGGCAAAGCTGCTTCTCTGGCTGGCACCAGGCTGATGCACTTGGTCATTTCCACCCTTTTCACCATGGGGAAGACAATCCCAACCCAAAAAGGGTCCTTCAAGGCCGCATCTCCCAAGAGAAACAAGCCACGTGCTTTTGAGCCCATCTATTACATCCTTTGGGGCTGATTAAGAGTTTATATCCGTTTTATTCTGCTACTTTGACTTCTGTTCTTGTTCAGTTTATAAATAGTTTTGACATTTACTGCTGTTAGTTCGGGAGGAAAAAAGCAGAATAGGTTTGAACCAAGCAAAGCATAGGTCTTTGTGATGCAGAGTTGAGCCAGGAGAGGAAATTTGAATGCGGTAAATTAAGAGAATGTTCCTCAGATGAAAGTGTCTCCCAATCATAAGTCATGTGACGATAAATTTCAGTTGAGTGACAACAATATTAACAAACTGAATGTAAGATTGATGTGCATCACAGGTCCATGAATACAAAATAAAAGGGAAAGGCTTGCTAGCCTGTGATAGGCAAAGTATAAATATGTATCACTTGGTTCTAAAGTGAGTTATGATTACATTTTCCTACTTGTACCTGAAATCTGTAGAGGTTATTCATCTTATCCCTATATCAGCCATGACAGTTATAGCCATGCCGTGCATACGGCATAGATACCTGTTCAACAGATAAATCAGCAGGCATGAAGGGATCTGTTGTTATCAATTTGATCTTCAGAATAAATATACAAATATGTGTACAGTATTGTTGTCACCGAGAACAATTTCCCCTCGTCTTGCCGATACATTTTTAAGAGGTTGTTCCAAGAACCACTTTCCGACAATGCCAGAGGGAGATGGAGGGAAGCAATGATCAGGCAGAACTAGATTTATGGACTGTTGTCTATTTTCTTAAAAAACAAAAACAAACAAAAAAAAACTTCCTTCTTGCATCACATGTCCTTAGAGTGCAGTGGTAGCTACCACGTACTGATGCAGTGGGTGAGGGTAGGGACGAGTTAATGGGAACAGATACGGTCAGTCAAATTTTGTAAAAGGAAACCTTTCCTGATGGGGCTGAGAGTCTTACTGCCTCTCAACTGGTGCTAAAGGTTTTATGGTGCAACAGGGACTGGAGTTTAATCCTGATTTACCATGGCAGTTCAGCAAGGAGGCAAGACTCAGCCAGGCGACTCAGATGTCACTGGGACTCTCTTGCTGCACGCAGAGAAGCTGGGGAGGGAAACCAAGGGGAAGTTTCTTCCTTTTCACCTGCAAACCAGAGCACAGTGACAGGCATGAAGATGCCAAAACACTGGAACCATGCCGCAGCATCACACTGTATGTGAGCCTTGAGCTGAATTCTATGGCCCAGTCTGTAAAGGCTTAACCAGCTAGAAATGCTGATGGGTACAGAAGTTCAGTTCAGATGTTGAACTCATACTCTGCCTCCCTTGTGACAATCTCAGCATGGTTTACTCCAGTTGCACAGGGGAGGAAATGGAGGCTCTCCGTGATCACCTGATCAAATATCTCAGCAAGATGCAAGAGCTGAAGCAGAGATGCAGCCAGTCCCTAGCCCTCGTGGTATGAAATCTCCAGGAAGATGATGACAGTGTCAAATAGTTACCGTCTTTGACAGCTACACTTTGCTCTCTTACTTTTTGTAAATCTGGAGAGAACAAGAGTTACTCTGTATAGTTGCCATTTCCAGGTAGGATTGGAATGCAATCTCCTGGTGATGTCTGTCACAGACCTGGGGAGACGGCTTATGTCTGAACTGTTTTGTTTTTTAAATGCTGTCTCTTCTGGGGAGGCTTTTGTTGCTCACCTCACATCACAACAATGCGCAAGGTCCCCAGCCAGGATAGAGGCCCAGATTTGCCAAGAGGTAAAAATAGTTCCCAAAGAAATTATTACTTGGATAGGTCTTTGATAGTTACAAATCATAACCTTCAGGTTCCATCTTATCTTACAAACCTTATCATCTCAACTTCCTTGTCAGGCAGTCACGTACGGTAAGGCTGTAACACTCCTAGCTAGATGCCAGACCACTGCCTCAGACACTGTGGGGCTCGGTACACTCCCAGGTTATAAAGTTTTCTGACCTCCTATTCTTGAGCTACAGAAAAAAGATTGTGCCTTCATTTTTGCCAGCTGCAAATATTTTGTGAAGTACGGCAAGGCTTTGATTTTATTTCCCCATGGAAACCTCGGGATTTACTCGGGAAAGTCAGAGGTTAATAAAGATGTGTTTGATTTGGAAATGAGAAGCCCAGGTGGAAGTGCTGGGGAGTCTGAGACATTGGGGGAGCAGCAAACCTGACTCTGAAGACTGCTGAGGACATCACCTGCAAGGCATCCGAGATGCCACATGCCAAGTCTGTTTAACGACATGGGGGGACAGTAGATGAATTGGGTTGTTTTTTCGAAACTATGATACTTTAATGAAAAACAACTTCTGTCCTTCAGCCGTAAGAGCTGTTCCTATTCTTGAACTGTGAAGGAGGAGGAGTGAGCAGGAAAATGCCATATGAAATTGCTAAGCTAAATTCAGAGACAGTACATTCTGGCCAACAAGGAAGATGCAACCATAGATCACAGCATTCTGTTAATGAGGGTTCGTTTTTAGCCCAACTTGTCTGTAATGGAAAACTCTAACATTTAATTTTCATAAAGCTAGAATTAAGGCTGACTTTAACCTTAGTGTTCCTTACATGTTAGTTTTTTTTTTTCTACAGCTTAAATCTCTCTGCTCTAGTAGCAATACAGGAGCCATCCCCTTGCCACAATAAATGGATAATGCTGACTCATAACTCATTACACAGCACAATTCCAGACCGCAGATGTGCAGCTTCCCTTGTTGGGAATACTGTGGCTAAAAAGGTATCATTGCTTTAGTAAGAAGCTTGTGAAAAGAGACATTTTGTCATATATAGAGACCTCTGCATTTGTACTAAAGTGGTTGTAAAAGGATGTAGGTAAATACCCCTGTTTTAGATACTTCAAAAATGGAAAAATTCATTTTTGCCTTGAATTTATTTCCAGCTATATTAATGACTTACATTGCCATGGCAATTTAGGCACATATTTTTTGCACTTTGGTTCCAAAATACTTTTGAAAATTTGGACCTTAGATATGACAGTGATAGTTTTGCACTTAAAGCCAAAGCAATCCCCTACCAAATGAGCTATAAAGGACAAATCTTATGTCCCTGTGACACTCGAGCATACTGTAAATCACCACTTTCCCTCACCTGCAGAGTTCCTTTGTATCAGTGTAAACACAGGACCCAAAATGATGGCAAATGAATATGGCAGAAGCTGAGACACACATTGATACAGATGAGGGAAAGCTGCAGAACAACACGTTATTAGTTGCGTCTCCGTTTCATCTCCTGCCAAATGAAGACACCGTCGCCTTCAAAGGAGGGCTGTGAGGTTTGCCTCCTGAATGTCTGGAAAGTGCTTAGAAGGGTCTTGGTTGGAAAACGCACAGGAATTTTAAGGTATCATTATACCAGGGCTGTCTGGAGAAATCAGGAATCCTAATGTTAATTAGAGCCGGGTGAATAATTCATAACAGATCATTTATTAAAAGAATGCTGCCACTTTTTTCTGTTTGCAAATTGTCCATAAGCAGATGGTGATTTTTCTGGATTGCGTTCATTATTCAAACCCATTTGCTAAATTATTTGAGGGAGGAAGCTCTGCTCTGTGTCTCATTCAGGAGGAGTTAGCTGGGCATATTTAATGGTCAGAACTCACCACGATCGTGTTAGTTTTCATTGGACATATTGATCACCTGGTGTGTTTCTGTTCCGGACTGGATGTGTTAACATTTATAACAGGGACTCCAGCACGAATACTCATACGCTATATTATGGCTCCTTGCACTCCCCCATCTGTATGCCACATCAACCCGCTGTCTCTCTGCTCAGAACTTGCCTTTGCATAGAATTATTCAGAAATGTTTAAATCAGAATAATTATTCCTGAATAGCTCTCTCTGTGAGCACTTATTCTATAATAAGAGTTCTGTGTACCAGTTTAGTTTAATCTGCTTAAAAGTGATCTAAACTAAACATGAATAAGGCATGCCACCTGCAAGAGAAAAGACGCCACAAAATTTAAATTCACAGTCTCTCTCTTGGTTTTTTTTTTATAACACAAAATACATTTCTGGGTCAGAGAGGCACCGAACAGCAAAGCAGTGGAGGCTGGAGGGTTGCAGCAAGAGAAGTAAATACCCTGTTCAATGCACCTACGGTTAGAAAAGAGACGTTCAAAGGGACCTTGAATCTGACCCCAAACTGTTGTTCTATGGTTATCCAAACTAATTCCTATGTGTATACAAACCCTTTGGCTCAAGTGTTCTCTTTGTTTTGAGTGCGTGCAGCTCCTAGCCCAGGCAGTGCCTGGTCCCTGGTGCACGAAAGGGTTAACGAGTCAGCTAGCATCACGTAGCAAGGACTGAATTAGGACTAGACTCCAACATCCCACCACAACCATCTGCAAACCTCCATTTCTAACCTCTGAATAATATTACCCCTCCGTGGAAGAAAACAGAAAGAAATAGAAAGGTTATCAAAACACTGATGGATAAATATTCCTTCTGCACTGCAAACTGTTGCTTACAGCTAGTATTTTTGAGGGTAATGATCTGCTTTTAGATTTTCACTGAGATGTATATTCCATCTCTTTGACACTGTCTCAGCCTTATCTCCACTCATTTTTTTTCCCCGTCCTTAAATCTCTTTCTTTACCTTTAAAATGCTCTTTCCCCCAGCAGCTGCAGATGCATCACTGCCGTTGTGCTCTTAGCATGCAGCTGAACAACTCAGAAAGCAGAGGGAGGCTGCTCACAACGCTCTCCACACCCCGGATGCAGCTGCAGCTGACCCTCAGCCCCAAGCACCACCAAGCACCGTGGCACTGCAGACGCCTACCATGGAGATAGAATTAGGCCAGAAATGAATAGCAGGACACTACTTTTTAAAAGGACCTTAAAAATAACAATAATAGCAACAATAACAATAGTAAAAAGGTGAGGAAACTTTAAAAAAAAGTCTTTAAAGTCAAAAATATGGATTTCATTTCATTTTCTCAGACTCAGCAGGAAGGCTCCCTGTGCAATCACAGATGAGCTTTTCACAAGTGATTGAAGTTGGTGCATTTCGGTAGGTTCCAGGCATCCAACTTCCCCAGTGATACTGGGTGGGGTACTCCTTGCCAAACTTCCGCTGCTTAAGGTTGGTACTTAGCGTAACCTGGGGAGACAAGGCATTATCGGATGGACATCTCAGCTAGAAGAAATTAATTGCCCTCTCATGCAACACCAAATCTGCATAGATTCCCTAGTGAGGCTAGTGAGAGTGTGGATTTCAGCAGGAAAGATGGGATGAAAACAGAGCAAGCTGTCTGGAAACGTGTAGAAGAAATGCTGGAAATACACGTATGTAACAGGAGACTCATTCAGTGCATTAGGAGCAATCCACCTGCACTGAGCTTCCCAGGGCTCTGGCGAGAGGAGCACTTAAGAAGAGCGTGGAAAGCACAGAGTCACTTAGCAATGCTTCTGCATCAGTCTTTATGGGAGAGGGGATTGTAAAGATACTGGGAGGTTGTAGGCAAGAGTTCATAGGTGTTGTTGGAATTAACAAATAAACTTAGGAGCAGCAAATTGCCAAGATGTTAGGGAGACCCTGACAATTACAGAGCATGCATTGAATGTGGGACAGGGTAGAAATCTTACAAGCCACGCTGCTCAGTCGAGAGCCATGCTTCACCACTGGCATCCAACAATTTCCCCTCCCTGGCATCTCCTTCCTTCACTCCACACCATCCTTCTCCATCCTTCAGCCATTCCTCTGTACAGGCTCTGCACATCTGCCCCTAGCACTTACTAGTCGCATCGGTCCTTGTGACAGCTTTGCAGTCTAGCAAAGGCTTAACAAGAGTTTAAGTCAAAGTCTCTGGTGTGTCCCAGTGCTCTCAGCTTCTTGCCTGATTTCCTTCGAGCGACACAGGGCCAGGCTGGTTTCTGCTGTGGAGCAGGGCACAGCAGCATGGTCCCTGCTCAGTGGACAATGAGGCAGCAAGGATCCTCGGACACCCTTGCATCCCATTACCTCTGTTCCTACAAGGTGCTTGCCCCATCCCTTTCTGCGCAGTGGGTGACTGGCTCTGAAACGCTGAAGCCCCTTGAAGGTGTCGGTGTAAAGCGTCGGCGTGATGCAAGGCTTCGTGCCAACGCTCCAGACAGAGAGGAAATATTCCACCCAGAGGCAGCACGCATACTTGAGAAAATGCCTCCCCAGGGACAGCTTCAGCGCTGACAGAGCCGTGGCTTTCCCTGTCTGTGTGTTTTCATCAGGGTGTTACCAGACTGCAGCAGGGAGTTAAAAATGAAGTTCTGCAGGTCACTTGCCAGCCTTCCCACAACCAAGTCTATAAAGAATAGCAGCTAACATTTCCTCTGTGGTAATGTTTCCTGGGAAGGGTATGTTAATACAGCCTGTCTTTATTAGCCTATCTGAGAAGATATTTCATTTTACCAGCTTTTACTACACAATCTCAATAACTGGAACTTGTTTAAAGGCTCACTGCTCCAGGAAAATGCACTACATCTTGGCTTTTAAATTCGCCAGCTCCCATTTATTGGTATTAATAATACATTGGGAAAGCTGTTCTTTTTATTTTATTTTGGTCCTCTGTTTCTTTTCTGGGGTTTTTTTTTTTTTTTTTGGTACTTCTAAAATCAAATATTTAAAAAAGAAAATTTTTCAGACAGCTTTTGGTGTCCTAGANGGGGGGAGTAGCAAAACTGTTTCATAATCATTTATGAGCCCAAAATGTCCAGGGAAAACCTTTTTAATAATAAAGGAAATACCTAAATTAGTTTCCATTTAAAGTTTAGGCATCTCTAATTTACAAATGCTATTTAAGCAGAGAAATGTTGATGAGGGCTAGAGTAATTATTTGTGTAAGTGGAAATGCAAACTTTTGGTGCTTCTACACAGTTCATTCTACTTCTGCTAACTCCACTGAGCTTTTCTAAAGCTCAGCTCACCCAGGGAATTGCTGCCTGCATGTTTATGTATTTACTGTAGAAGATACTTTCTTTTTTTTTTTTTTTTTTTTTTGTCTTTCTTTGATTAGNTTTTGTGCCTAGCTAGCATAGGCTTTTTAATCTTTCACTGGTTTCAGCACTACTATTGTGAAGGAGGATATTAACGGTCAGCCCCTTCTCTCAGTAACACTGGTGTAAAATCAGAGTAAATGGGCTGAAGTCAGTGGAATTTCTCCACACCTAAAGCGTAGCTGCATCTGACTACAGCCCCCGCACTCAAAGGATCTGGTAACCTAGGATCACCCCTGCTTACCTTCATTTCTCTCCTACTGTGCTAATCAAAATGGGAGAGAGGAAGTTTGGCCAATAACATTTTTTTTTGCTACACCATATGCTGTATAAATGCAATCCCTGCATTATTATATTGAAGCTGGGAACCTCTAAGCAATTAATTCCCAGCACATTAGTGTCCATGTACTAAATGCTAAAGTGTTTATTTAGTGCATTGCAGGATCAGGTTATTGCTGAGTCTGTCCATCATGCCAAGAAATTATTGCTATAAGTGCTTTAAGAGCATGGCCAGTACAATGGAGATATAACCAAGCTGAAGGACTGCAGTACTCCTGCTCGAGGTAGGGAGGTCAGGCATGTCTTTATTTAGAGAAGAGAAAAAAATAAATAAAAAAGAGGCTGCAAAAGTGTTCAGAACCACAAAATCTCATCATCAAATGCACATTGCTGTAGGAACCAGGAAAAAAAAAAAAAAAGACACAAACAACTTTATACTGAAATTGAGTGGAAATTGGAATAGTGAAGGAAATATGCTTTCTTTTTCAATTCCAGATGCTCATGCAGTCTTTTGCCTGGGATTAAGAGGTCACTTATTGCAGCCTTAAAGGATAAGGACTGGGCTAGATAGGAGAATCAGCAGCTGTTTATTCTGTAAATGTTTGAATATGAATCAGGTCTTCCTTTTCAGAGCTTTCCTTATTACTTTTATTTACCTGGATAATATAAGAAGTCTAATTAATTCTCCCCACCTAGTTCAATTCTCAGTGTCTCGGTGCTTCAGCAAAGCTGGAACCCTTTAGAGCTTTCTATCTATTGAATGAAATATCCTTGTTTATAAGGATGGCTATGTCTTTATCTTTTCAGTTGAGATTGCTTTAAAATGTACTGGTGCAGAGCATACAGATAATGCTGGGGGAATAATCATTCCCCCCCCCCCCCCCCTTTTTTTTTTTTTTGCATTTGGTTATCAACTGGTGGTTTATTTCTGTAATCATCTTTATCAGAGTCCTTGCTACACAGCAGTTAATATTCAGGAATGATTCTTCTCTCTCCCAAAAGTTAGAAATATCAGCCTCAGTGAGACAAACTGAGGTACAGGGCTGGTAAGTGACTTCTCCAGACTCACGCAAGCAAGGATTTTAAGGTTGGGATTCAGCAGACCTAAAGGTGATTCTCAGAAATTGATGTCTAGTCCTCAAGTACTCTACAGACAATTCCTGCAGTGAATGGCCACTCTCCGGAGGCACCTCTGGAGGCAGATGCTTAGACTGAACAGCCCTCAAAGGGCTAGAGGTGGGTGTAATGAATCCCAGTCTACATATCCAGGCTTCTGCTGCAGTGCTGAAGCCAGACGAGCTGATGCTAAAATGCAAAATCCCTTTGCGCTTTGCCTTGTTTCACCCCGTTTTAGCCCATTCCCGGTCACCACCTGCCAGAGGCAGGGTGGGAGGAGAGCAGTGTCCTAGGGCACAGACAGCAACCAGCATTTCCCCAGCGTGTAGCAGATGCCGGTGACACCCATGCCATGTTGGGATGGTGCCAAGGGCCACCCTGGGGAGCGGCACAGCCCCAGGAGGAGGAGGATGGTGTGGCTGGTGCTCTTGGGGGATGCACCCCGCATTCCCAGATCAGGCACCGGGTGCCACTGTAACCTTGAGCAAACTGCACTGAGATGACAGCCCCTTCACTGAAGCCCTGTCTGTTTTGACTGTAAGCTCTTTACGTTGGGTCTCTCTTGTAATGCTCGTGCATGCTGTCCTAGAAAGCTGCCACAACAGCCCTTATCTTGATGAGGGACTCAGTGTGCTGCTCTAGTGCACTGTAGTAATAATATCATTAGAAAAGTTCCTTCGTATCATCCAGCCCAAGGACAAATGAGATATCCCTCTGTGCTAATTCAACAGGGGTTTTGTTTATTCTTGATTATTTCTGTTGGTGACACTCCTATTACTGGAGTTCGTTTTGTTTGCTCACAGCACTCTCTCTGCTGTTAAAGACTTTCTTTTGCATTTGACCTAAATGCTTCCAGTTTTAAAACATTTAGGTAATTCTTCTTCAAGTCACTCCTCTTGGTTTTCAGACAAAGTTTCTTCCTTCTTATGCCTCTGGTACCCTCAAAATAGCTGATCAGTAAAAATAAGTTGTACTAATTTTGCAGTCACAGGAGGTGCACAAGGGGACCAGCCATTTCCTAAACATATCGCAAGAAGTTCTGTGTTGATTGTGCATTTGTTATTGATAATTATTAATTATATGCTGGTTATTACAGCTCTCTCTTGTTTTATTGGCATGCCATGCATTTTACAGAGGCAAAAGCCATTCAAAGAGAAATGTGTGACTTTAGCTCAGCACAATGATTAATAACTTTATGATAATCATGTATATCTACTTATTGACTTCTGAAACACCAGAAAGTCCTATGCAAGCTTGTTCACACCGTGCACGATACATGAGAGGATGACTTTGCCATTGAGATTGGGCCACTTCTAGAACTGAAAGAGGAAGACAATAATTAGTCCCCATTAATTACTGGAGGTTGGCTGGGCTTGGACCAGACAGATTTTTGCAAAGTACTTTTACACTTGGACTGTCAAAGGAATCTGAAGATAGGTCTAAGCATACATAGCCAACTGGGCTTGCTTGAGCAGGCTTGATGTCCGAGAAATGCCAAGTAGGGAAAATCATGTCCCTTCCCTGGTGTCTACAGTTAGACATCAAAACAGAGGTCACTTCTGAAAATCTGCTCCTTTCAGCACTTCAGCCCTGGAAACAACATGGGAGCCCAGCCTCAGCCCTCGGATTGCTTTTAGAGCAGCTTCTTCCCCTCCAGCTGCCCAGGGTGTTGTGCATGGGCACAATCCTGATGCTCCCTGACAGATGCGCTCCAGTGAATGGAGCCACTCGAGGTTTATACCAGCATCCAAACCCTACGCCTAACATGTCTGTCACCCTGGCTCTGCCAAGTCTGTATCAGTTTTGATTTGCAGCCTCAGTGGTATTTTAATGTACAGTAATTAGCCTCTTGCTGGCAACTAGAAGAGGCTGATAGCTTCTGAAATCTATATTCCAACCTTGAGATAACAGAAAAATATTTTTTTTTTAGATCTTAGGGAAACAAGGTGACAAGCTGTAAGGGGAGGAGATGAAGATACACGCAAGCACGTGTTCCTGTCCCTCTGCTCAGGATTCAAGCATTTCCCCAGGCAGCATGACATAATCGGGGTGATGGAAACACCCCATTTCCCAGAAAGGGGACAGGAGGGAGGGGGCCTCAGCATCAGGGCTGGATTGATTTCCCTCTGCTGGAGCAATCGCACTTCCAAAGTGGCAAAAAATAAATAATAATAAATGAGTAATAAACACCCCATTTGAATCTTTAAATGAATATCGGATTTTAATTATAAAGGTTTAATTTTCAGAATGAAAAAGCTACTTTTGCACAATTACTGTGTGCAACTTTTAATTAACTTTCAAGAACTTTCTCTTAAAGAAATCTAATTAATAATACTTAGGGAACTACTAGCATAAAATAAGTCATGGAAAGGGGCAGAAAAATATAAAACAAATATATATTGTACAAAATTACTTGGGAGAAAGTGACTTGCTAATTCTGAAAACAAAGCCAAAGCTTTCAGCTTCCCTAATTGTGGCCTATAAGGAGCTTTTTGCTGAATGAAAGCACGAGAAAGACATGGGAATCACAGGATTTAGAACAGAAAATACTGTTATGTTGATCAGTGGTTACAGGGACCTATAAGACTAGGAGAGAGGATCTGTTTCACACGCCAAAGGTTTCAGTATTTGGGGGAAATATGGCACTCGTAGATAAGACAGTGGCAGGGAGACACTGGATGAAGTGGTAAACAATGGGTTGCAAACCCACACGATGGCTCCCCAAAGAGCCCTAACCCCAACTGCAAGGAGAGCCAGGCGAGCCGAGCCTCAGCAGCCGGGCTGGAACGCGCAGGTTAAGAGACAGCGTGCTCGATGGCAAGCCACGGCGAGCTGAGGAGGATGGCGCAAGGAAGGGAACCTTCCTGAGCCACACAGCCCTCCAGGAGGAAGGTTGGAGGCACTGAAGGGGCTGTGTATGCAAAAACAGGCTGAGCAGGGCAGGCTGGGCGCAGAAGGGCAACACTGGTGCCACGTCTGGAGCAGAAGCAAGTTCCTGCAGGAGCCTGGCAGGAAATTAATGCAGGGTACAAGGACACAGAGGGTTAGCCTGTGGTGTAACTTGTTGCTTTGCTAAAGGAACTGCAGTGAATGAGAGTCGCTTCCCAGCAATATTTTGGCCAGGCCTTGTTCCAGCTGGGTTTTAAATTAACCGGTGGATACAGCTGTCAGCGTTTCTTTTATGAGATTGCTCCAACACAAGAAATCCTCCATGGTCTAAACAGCATGTTTTGAAATATCTGTGTTAGAGTCTATAACGGAGGTTGAGCCTGTCTAATCTAGCACTCTGCCAGCAGGGCTTTGACTCAGCTAAATGTACCCTGAATTAAACTGAAACCTAAAATTCCTGGACATAATGTCCTTTATGGCTGGGGCAGCCAGACCCAACTTCCAACTCCATTCCCCCCCCTCAGAGAGGAGAGAAAGGATGCAAAGCCAAAGATTTGAAGCATTTCTTTTAAAGGAGTGTGGGAGAACAACTAATGTTTGCAGCCCCTTTTCCTAATGAGCTCTCTATAGCTGAAAAAGAAATCAGTGAGCAGGAGCACGGTACCTGCTCCCCATGTGCACAATATGTGGCTTCAAATGCGTCTTGCTGACCATTGCATGGCTCTGTGCACAGCTTTGCAACAGCTGTGGGCTGCACTCAGCTAAATCTGAATCAGAAACAGTAGAACTTTGGACTGGGGACCTGCCTGATAACCCCAAGGGCAGCTCAAGGACGTCCTGCTCCTTGCACGGTACTTTTGCAGCACGCCCATGGGTTGTGCATAGGCTGCTCCCAGACAGCAGCTGGAGCAGAGCATGGGCCGAATCCCACAGCCTTCCTCTTCCTGTTTGCGGGGCCAGCAGGCAGACAGTCTCTGGGCAGACCACTGATGTGTTGCACAAACGCAGCACAACCCAAGCCTATTGCTGCCATACAAAGCTTAGGTAAGCCAGGTTCTGTATTACTGGTTGGTGGCATCTGGGCTTTCTGAAGCAGGACTGGCACATTTACTGGCTGGACTAGGCCATGTTGATTATTGGTTGGCACTGGTTGTACTGGTGGGACTCGAAAGTCTTTGGCTGGGAGTTCTCTTTACTCTCATCCAGTCTACCTGGTGGTCCTGCCTTAGCTCCTGTAATGCACCCCACCTTGGATGAAGCACTTGCCGTAGTGTTTGGGCCCCAGATTTCCTCTTTTTGCTTTTCTCTGCTCTTGTGTATTCCAGGCTCTGTCTTTGACAGCCAGGAGTAGAACAGGGCTGCAGGCTCAAGGATCTGCTGTGTTACAGCCATGGGGGGAGGCAGGAGAGGCATGCTTTCCCCAAAAAGCTGAAAGTGCATCAAGCCCTGAAGGCTCACCCACAGCCCTGGTAGCTTGTGTGAACTAACTTTGTACTGCTTAACTTGGGTTTTGTTGGCAGCTTTTTGGATTGTTTCACTGCCTGTATTGAGAGCCATAGCCCAAAGGGGATCATTTGGAGCTCTCCCACGTACATCGGCCCCTTTCTAGGCAAGCTACAGTCAAGAGAAACAAGTGCAATATGTGCATGCCCTGTGACCAGAAAGGACACAAATATAAAGGTGGTAAAGGGAGCAAAGCATTCACTTGAGTGAATTCACATTGAAATAGTAATAAAAAATGGTGTGGTCCAGAGCTCCTTAAACTACAGGCCATATGCTGGACTGCACTTATCTCTGCACCTCTAGTGGGAAGATATGCTTTGCTCTGGAGCTATGAAAACATGTCACAAAACGTGCTCCTTTTGTATTCCAAGCAATTTTACTTTGCAAGAAAAAACACCCTAAGCTCTTGAAAAACAACCGCCACAACAACAACAAAAAAAAGAATAACACCCAAACGAGTTTAGATTCTCACATCCCTGCTAGGATGTTCCAAATATAACCACAAAACACAGTTCTTAAGCCCATATTTATTACTATACAAATCTAGTTTAAAAACAGCTCTACAGGGGTTTGTGTGGAGCTGTAGCGCTAGATCAGAGTAAAAAGAACGTCTTGTGCCAGGCAGAACTGCAATGCTGCACTGACCTCCAGTGGAATTTGAAGAAATATTCCCATTACAGAGGCTTCTTTGGAGCCCTCTGGAGCCAAGACTTGCTTTGTTTTAGAGCTTTACAGGGGCATCAAATTCCTGTGGGGATCAGCAAATTTATAGCAGATTACTGTATAATTGGGATAATTATATTAAAATACTATAAGGTGGTTTATTTGGAAAAACATTTCCAGTCTAAATCTAACCTCGTCAAATTTAAATATGCAGGTATTAAATAAAGTTTCCTCAAATCAATAAACTAGAGGAGTTTTTAATTGATCCAAAACAATGTGAGGAGTTTTCCTCCACTTTTCCCTTGCAGAAACATTTTTAAAAAATGGTTAATTGCAGTTTACCCATCAGAAAACCTTGTATTTCAGTTTGGTCACCTAACCAAGACACTCCAACGCCAGTTGCTACGTGACACTTCCTATCAGCCCTCAGTAGGAGATTTTCAAGGTCAGACAGAGGTGAGCAAACAGCGGAGCAGCACTTCTCAACCTGTATGTGAGTGATTGATTGCCCCGATCAGGTATTAGAGCAGCTCCACACCACATCGTGTCCTTTGATGTCCTGATCTAAGAAGAAGAAGAGCTCAGTCTGCCCAAGATATGCTCTGTTGTGCCCTAATTTAACAGTCCCAAGGTCAGCTGAAGGAAACCGTGGCACCTTTTGTCTGGCCATTTCCAGGCGCGGTGGCTCCACATCAGTTGTGCTAGGAGCTGGACGTACGCAGAACAAAAAGACTGTCACTGACACAAATAGCTCCCGGTCTGAATATTAGAAAATCAGTTCAGCTTCAGTTTCAAAAGCCAACCTTTACAGAAAAAGGTCCCTTTCCCCTGAAACAGCTAGAGGGCCCTTTCAGGTTGTTCAGGAGTTTTCTCTGAAGAGCAATTAGAGAACTATTGTTCAAAGTGTGCTCAACAAGGAGGCAATGAGGACTTCAGAGAAAAGAGGCAGAGATTGATAAATCCACTCTAGAAGCAAGCAGGGGGGAGTCAGAGAGACAAGGGGACCTGAAAGGAGAACAAGAGAAAAAGGAAGGCAGTGCTCTGGCTTTTTTTATTATTATTATTTTTATTTTAAGCAACATAAAAATATTCAAGTTGTAGTGAAAGAAGATATTTTGGCTTCGGGTTATTTAATCTCGTTTAACTTTTTCTCTGCCCTTCATTCCAACCATCCTTTAATCATCGGCCACATTTTATATGAAAATTACAGTTGGAGAAGTTGAGTGTTTTGGTTTGGTGTGGTCGCAGAAGAGGAGGTATATGTCCTTGTTTTGGTTCTTGGAACTGTATTTCTGATATTTTCAATCAATCAGATACAAACCTGTCTCAGGAAGACTGACAGCAAGGAAAATGTCAGCCCAAATGGTTAAAGTTTGGCAAAATTATAATCAATTGATGACAGTGTTTTTATAATGAGAGGTGTCAGGCAATTTTAATAACTACAAATGCCACTCTTCTGTATAACATATTGTGAATATGATTTAAGATATATGCCAGACTATTTAAATACATAGTGATTTTGGTTCTGCTGGAGACGCTGATCCGCCTATAATGGAGTCTTCAAGGGATTTTTTCCCACTGGTATTACGAAAGCAATAAAAAATTTCATGTGAGATTTCTTGATATTAATAACATCATGGAGCAAAACAGTAATGCGTAGCAGATGGAGAGATGCTGTATGTAATATACTGCAAGCTTACTGGGACTTCTTTGTTCAACAGGCAGTTTTTGTTATTGCAGTGGGGTCAGCCCAGCTGCGGCTTTTCACAGAAATCCTCACTGTACGGCTAAAGCAGGCTGAAACACCTTCTCTTTCACTCTGGGTATAAAACCAGCTGCACTAGAAAGGCCCCTTTGCTGGGTGACATCCCGTTGAATGCTGTAGAAGGGAGGTGCCTGTGAATGTCTGTGGAAGCTGCCAAGTTCCAATGCATGTGATGTATTATTTCCTTGGGAATGCATGAAAAATGTCAGTTAGCGAAGCAAGGAAATGGGCTCTTAGAAAAAAAAGAGAAGAAAAAAAAAGGAAGAAAAAGACTTAATTTACCTTCTAATGATGATTCTTTTTGAAGTCCCAGGGATCCACAACTTGTAATTGAGGCTAGAAATGCACAAAAACAGCATCATTTGGGGTAACACCTCTGCGCAGAGCTGTGGCGTAAGCTGGAGGCAACCGTTCTGTTTTGAGAGCCAGCGCAGATTTTGGGGGACCCAGGATCCGAGGTCACATCTGTGGCCCGGCTTTGCTGGCGGCACTGCTTGTCCCGCCTGCAGCACGCGCAGCCCGGGCACGCTGGGGCACGAGGCTCGGGAGGGAGCTCAACCCAAAGGCATCGCCCCGCTTCTGCTCGCTCCTCAGAAAGGGAAATATTTCTGTTTCTGATCCATTGCCACTCTTCTAGCCGCTACTTGCAGGCTAATTGTAATGCAGTAAGTGTAGCAGGTTTATATAATCTATCATATCTTAATTAAAAGGTCTGCAGCTTTCATTTGGACTTTGCTCATTTTGTTTTAGTATTACCAAACTAAAGCTATTGGACATTTTTGAAAAAACATGTCTTGATGGCATTGAACCAAGACTCCTGACAAAAATGCTGGCAGAAAACTTCACAAGTATGACTGTTCATCATGCTTTGCAAAAGTTATTTATTTCAAAATGTCAGAATTTTCCACAGACCAGAAATTCCTGTTCCTTTCTGTCTCTATTACAAAGTGCCTCAGCCTACACCCCCTCCACCCAAACGCTCGAGAACCGAGTCTGCAGGAATGCGTAGATCAGCAAGACATGCCAAGAGCTACTGAAAGGATAAACAAAGTTACTCAAATTATTCTTACAAAGCAGAAAAATATGGATGTAATTTTATAAAATTATTTGCTGAGTGTTGAACAATGAGACAAGCCCTCCAGCCCAAGTATATAACATCCCAATTATGCAAACCCTGGATTCATTATCCCCACTTTGATGTCATACTGCGTTCAAGTATATTGCTGTAGTTCTTCCTACCATGTACACCACATGGCATTACTTTTTATTTCAGTATGGAAAACTGCATTTTTTGGGTAGAAATTTAGCGTGTCAATTAGCGGGATGTATAGGTTGTGAAAATGTGACAGAAAAGTTAGAGAAATACTTTCTCCCTCTCAAATAGCGTGTCAATTTTTTGTTTAAATAGTTCTTCATTTGCTTTAGTACATTAAAATACGAACTATGGTTCCTTCCAGCGCACCAGTTATCACTATCGGATTGGGTAGTACAATATACTGTGTTGCCTATTAGTTCACCATCTTCCCAACCAAGGGTGGACACTTCTAAGAAATCTCTTGTTAAAGGTTTGGTGTGGATGTAGAACTAGCTGAATGGTGTCCCTATGATCCATGTTAGGTGGTCAGTCTGGATTATCAGGATGACCCTTTGCAGTCTTAAGAGCAGTTCTGGGAACTGGCAGAAGTGTTCACAGCTGCAGTGACCTGTAAGCAAATGGCAAAGACTATTTGTAGAAACCAAATTTCACATGCAGTCACATCAGAAATCTAATTTAAAGGATTAGATCACCCCGTCAGAGAGCTAAAACAATATCCTGCCTCATATGCCCAATCAAGAGTAATCAACACTGCTCTAAATTTTGTGACTGCTTATAACAAACTGCCCATAAACAAGCTGCAGACCTAGGCAGGAACTTCAGATAACAAATGAATTTGAGCAAATCTCAGCAACAGCTCCTGGACAACTTGTGAACAGAGAGGAAACTAAATTAATCAGATAAATGATTTGCTCAGCTCTGGTAGAAAATGTCAAACACTTCAAAACTAACCTTTTGGCAGCGGGATTGCTCTTCCCGGATCTATTTAAGATTTCTGCCTTTTGCATTTGTCAACAGAGTGAGGAAGCAAGTGTATTTCAATAAGGGCAATGTGCCATTCGTAACACGTAGGCACAGACCCTCTAACTACCTGCAGCAAGTGTGTAAACACTGCCGCGCAGGCAGCGCTGGCAGGAACACCAAATGCTGTTTCCTGGGCTAAGGGGAAACGCTTCTGAGCAGCCTGTTGCTGAGCCTGAGCAGAATATTTCCATTGGAGCTGATTTTTCACCAAAAACCTTTGGCTGCTGTTTTTGTAATGGATATTTCACTGAGATTTATCTGCTCTATGGAAATACTAATTTTGTGTTTAAAGATTAGGCATGACATTAATTTTTTTTGACTGGAAGTTGGAGTATTGTTATTCCAAGAGGATGCTGCAGTGCCAAGAGGAGCCACAGCCCAGCTGCTTTGTGTTACCTTCACCTCTGGTGGCAGGGCTCACCAGCTTTGCCTCGGCTCTGGCGTTGGCTCACGCTGGAAGCCGGTGCCCTGCCATCGCTGGCACATAGCATGTGCCCGTCCGGAAGGGCTTTGTGTTGGTGGTTGCCATTTTCCCCCACAGTCAAACCGTGCTTGCTGTAAACCAGCATAGCAACACGTTCACCTGGAAAGATGGTGGCTTTCAGATTAAAAAAAAAAAAATCTGTCACTGTAAAAAAAGACATTTTACAAAAGGGGAAGCATCACTCATTAGTATAGTGTAGTTGTACATTTTGCTTCATTCCAAGCCTCCTAACCCCCATGAACAATATTCCGTCCCCCGCAGAGAATCAGCAGATGGCCCCTGCACTGACCAAATCCCCCTTCCTCCCCTGTGCGAGAAAATTTTACACAGTGCATGAGTTACACCAAAGCAACTGCTTTGCTGAATCAGAGCACGGGTTCTCTGCGTGGCGAGCAGCCTTTTGCTGCTGTCTGCATGGAGGTGGCTTCACCACAAGCACAGGTGGGAGACCTCGTTACATAGCGAGCACAGCTCGCTCTGCGGCGTATTGATTCAGCGTCGGTGCGTTCGGAGTGGAGATGTCTCTTTGCTGGGCGAAGTACAGGGTGTTCGATGTTTATTGTGTTCTTAACAAAGTCTGTTATCTGCAAGTTTGAAGTTTGTTGCTATCTTCCAGCGTCTTAGACTAATCACAGTAATGAAGGCATTGAACGGAGCCCTTCTCAGGTGGCATTTACCATTGTTTGCTGCAGATAACATAAAGCTTTCTGATTACAGTCGGCTTTTATCACTTCAGAGCAAATCTACTCCACTGAAATGTGCTAATAAAACCCACGGAAGCAACAAACTGGAAAGAAGTGTTACAGCAATAAAGGAACACGAGGGAAAATGTACAGCTTTTGCCGCTGTTATCATTTTCAATTTATTAAGATCTAACCATTTTTGTAATATGGAGCTATTGCTGGGGGTTAATTTAATCTTCTGTAATACCAGGCTCAGGTCAGTTTTCAGTGTCAATTTAGATGCAATGCATATTTTTGCGTTAGAATCAAAGAAACACCCTCCATGGCCCCATGACCATATGCTTTCAACAATCCAAGTGTAAATGTCCAGCACTTTACACGTTCATTTTATGAGATTAGCTCCAGCCTTTAAACATGCAAGTCCCAATAAAAACGTTTGGCGTCATGGCTCCAAGGACAGAGTGGGCTACTTGCTGCAGTGGAGAAGCGCTGAGTTACGACCTGTAGCAATACATTGCCTGCTGCCTGCACTCCCCTCAGCCAACCATCTCATATTTATCTACTGTCTTTCACTCTAAAGGGTCCCAGAAGCAGATTAGAAAACTGCTGGGCTAAATCTTGAGATCTTCATTCAATCTTTGCTGAAGACAGCAGTTGTTCTGTGTGTAGAAGGGCAACGTAAAATCCGGTAAAGATTTTATGCTGCCACCGGGGAGGCTAAAGACAGTAGCCCAGAAACCTACATAAAACACAGAGAGAGGAAAACTGGATCCAAATATTTGGGCCAACACAGGACTAGGACAATCAATGTCCTCCATGTCTGTGCGTAGGAGACAGGATATTAACTATTAAGAACTCAATCTCTATAATCACACAATGTAAATAGCATCGAACTCTGTGTCTGTTGCATGAGTATGCTGAAATGGTTAGGATTTCGGTATGTGTCTTTCTGCTCAAGTTATCTGCTGCAAGTCAAGGACATCAAGCCTGTTCTGTATCCCACCTCCCTGATGGATAGATACGTGGTTGGGTTCAGTCCTGCTGTCCCATGATTTCTTTTGTTGTTGTCTTTCCTGAAAGATGCATCTCCTGCTTTTTCTCTTCTGATGTGCTTCTGTGCAGCTAATGCATTCATCTCACAATAGGAGCTGGAGTGGAAAAGCATGTTAGCAGAGCACTCTTCCCTTCTTTGGAGCCTTGTAGGCATCTAGGTTTCATTAAACATTGTTCAGCCTCTGTGGTTACGGACTGCACACGCTTCGATCTGTTAACATCTGCATGTCTGTCATGGGGGAGGTGTCTCTCAGCCTACCTCCCGATCCAGGGTATCCTCCTGTCTCTGTTTTTCAGCCTTCGTTTTGTTCATTTGAAGGGGATGCCTTTAAGACATAGAATATATGGGAGTGTAGGGGAGGCAATGGATCTCACAGAGGCATGGGACCACCTAAGAGACCAAGTCTCTTGAGACACACAGGGGGCTTAAGAAGAGGGCTGACCAAGAAGTGCCATGTAGTAGGAAAGACTGAACCCACCAAGTTTAATTTGTTGCAGTGCTGCCCTGTGTGCCTGCAAATATTCAAAGGACAGAGTCCTCACACTGTCCCAGTCCTTATTCAGTCCCCTCTTGTGTCCAAGTAGCTCACAAACTCCAGTATGCTCAGCTTGATGTAACTGGCTCCCTCTCTCCTAAAGGAGCAGACGGAGAAACTGAATCTTTAAAGCATCTAGTGATCTAGTGATCTAGCAAGGTCACATGAATGTGCAGAGGTTGAACTTACATCTGAAGTACTCATTTTCTTCTCCTGCTCTCTCTGGACTCTGATGAGAGCCTAAAACTTGGAGCCAAGGATGTCAGAGCTGCTAAATGGAAAGGCAGCATATCTTCAGTATTTTTGTCAAAACTCCTGCACAGAGATCTGAGGAGGTTCTGGTATCTCAGAGAGAGGCCATGCAAGATCTAGCAGGCAATTAATGAGACTTTCAGGTTACTGGGTAAATTGGGTGTCAGCAGAGAGGCTCCAAGCTCCATAGAGGGCGTGGGGTGAATGAGAAGGGTGGATGCAGAGCTGCAGTAGGGCAGGGAGGGACTAAAGGTGTGCTGCTCCCTCCCTCCCCACCACAGCTCCTGACACAAACATCTATGGCTCTGTGCTACTTAATCCCAGGAAATGCTGCAAGATGTCATTTGTGTAGCTGGTGTGATAAGGGATAATATACTGTGCAGGGCTGAACCGAGTTACACTGGATTGCATTACACTGAAGTATAGTGAGGAAAATACCAATCATCTGTGAATCACAATGATTGAGGCTGGGAGAGACCGTGTAACGGCAACGCCTTTGAATGCTCTGCCTGCAAGGTTTTGTGTCTTGTTTAGAGCATGCTAAAAGGCATTGCTTGTTGCTGAATCAAGATTTCCTCTTAAACTCACTCCAGCAGCCTTCCCGTGTTTGCCTCGAGCCACCAGTCATATAGCAGGGGTTGCTCCTGATGGAACAATATCTGTTGCAAGAGTCTCAGCATCACAGCAGGCTCTGGGCAGGATGGGAAGGGCTGCCCAGGGGGCTGAAAGCAGCTGAGGAACCCCAGGTACGCATAGTGTGGGCGACAAGCCAGGGATGGGCTGAGTTAGCTCGTCCTCAGCTCTGTGTTGCAGGGAGGCAAGTGGGGCCGGGGCGCAGAGGGCAGAGCAGTGGGGCAGATGTGTCCCTTCGCTTCTGCACACACTGCGCTCCCCGGCAAGGTGCAGTTCAGGAGTTGCATTGTGAGCAACTAATGAGATTAACGCAAATAGGTATACCGAGTTACACAACGTATATATGCCCTTCATTCAATGACGGACACCTTACGCTACAGTTTATTTTTCTAGCAATCATCAGTAGCACTAATAATAATTAAATCTCAAAAGCTGTAATGAATAATACATAGCAGCATTCTGTTAGCAAAACAAAAACACTTTAAAAGATTTTCTCCTAAGCTAACATCAGTGCTTATTTCTTGCAATGATTTTTTTTTAATGTATTAAGCACCTTTAAAGTTTGCAATATTAAAACATAGATAGTACTGAATCACTGATGCACAAAAATCCTGGAAACAATTTAAAGGAACACAGTTGCCGCTAAGCTGATCGTTTTTATTTGCATGTAATCAGCAGGGAGGACCAGCAGTCACAGCTCGAGCGGAATGGACAGGAACAGAGGAGGCTGGCGGAGACTGAACAACGCAGAGACTGAGTCCTTCTGCCTGACCTTGGGCACATCAATTAGGGATGAAATTCCTCTCTTCCCAAAGTTAGGAATCCAGGTGAGGAGGATCAGTGAGGCTTCTCGAAGCCTCACAGAGGACAGCACTGCAGAGACCAGCTCCTTCCACCGTGCATAGACATCCAGGACAGTTTCAGTGGCTGAGGGCAGATGAAGCGATTTAAGCCTTGTTTCTCCTGAGCCAATGTTATGTGTGTACGCATCTAAAGGCATCTTTCAAGCCCAAATATCTACTGCTTGGCACGAGCCCTGCTGCTGTTGCAGTCCCACAAGCAAATAAAATTCCTTTTGCCAAGGGAGCAGCCCCTGCTTCTGGAACTGCAAATGACAGCGTCTTCCCTCTTCCTGCTGCGTTTGCAGAGCCGAAGGAGAAAAATAACCACGTTGAATGTCCCTACTCACACTAGCGTGTAATGATTTGGTCACTCTCAGGATCATCACTTACAAAGTGGGCCTGTAATGCCATCATTACTCAAGGACTAGAGTGGCTGAAGGCTGAGGATATGGTAGATCTGGTCCTGGAAGGGGATGAGCATCCATCACCCAGCTGCACTGGACAAGCAGGCACTGCAAAGTTACATGATGATATGCATGTTACAGCTGGACTCACTCAGAGTCATATATCACTCAGATTTATATGTCGTTTCTAGTATGCAATATAAGTAGGCATTATGGAATGTAAGATATCTGGTGAGTGAGTGGGTGAACTGTCCTGGCCATATTTTCTTCTCAAGCACTAAAGGGGTTAATGCATCGCATACCTCAGTTGCATGTGGATGTCCTGCTAGTTTACAAGTTGAAATTATCCCAGTTCTGAGCAACAGATTCAAGTGCTGCAAGAGCAACAAGCCTCGTTCTGTGTTATGCACCAATACCAGCCACCAAAAGGCCAAGCAGCAAGGTCCAGGAGTGGCTGGTTTACTCGCCGCAAACTGCAGAAGACAGCAATGCTATTCAGATCATCAGGGATGGATTTGGAGCGATAGGACTCAAGGGAACGGCACGGAGCTGCGACAGGGGAGGGTCAGGCTGGCTATTAGGAAAAGGTTCTTCATGGAGAGGGTGGTCGGGCACTGGAACAGGCTCCCCAGGGACGTGGTCACGGCACTGAGCCGGCTGGAGCCCAAGAAGTGCTTGGACAGCGCTCTCAGACAAAGGGTCTGATTTTGGGTGGTCCTGTGTCGAACCAGGAGTTGGACTCAATGATCCTTGTGGGGTACCTTCCAACTCAGGGTAGTCTATGATTCTATGGAGCAACTAATGACTTGCAGAAATACATGACCTTGCGTAGCATATTCAGAAACTTCTACAAAGAGGAAAGGTAGCGGTGGGAGAGTGGTTTGCAGGAGTCATGATGCCAAAGAATAGCAGAAAGAAAGGAAGTTTAAGGCAGAACTCAAGAACGTGAGCACAGCTGTTTGTCCAGATAGCAGTGAGACCCCGCTCATAACCTGTATCATGCGGCTGTAGAAATGCCAGTTCAGAAGTGGAGCTGGTACAAGAGCGGGCAGCATCGACAGTGCTAGCGCATCCTCACTGCTTATTCAGCCTCCCAGAGACTCTAAATCTGAGCTTAGTGGTGGAGATGCACTGCCAGGACATTTCACAGAGAGCCAACCAAAAGAAAATATTACTGTGAAGCTGATCTGAAGAGCAGAGAAGGGATATTTTTTCTCTCTGATACTGGATCAGACAATGGCATATCCTACCAAAAGGAGCAACTGGTTTAATCAGTATAATCAGATATCACAGGGATAAGCACAAGATAAATAACACAATACCGCAGCTACAAGCGCGGCATGAGTAACGCAATACCCTAGCAATGAGCTCAACATAAATAACCCAATACCACAGCAGTGCGCTCAGTATAAATAATCCAATGCCATGGTGATTAGCTTAGCATGAACACTGCGGTACCACAGCAATTAGCCTGGCATAAATAACCCAAAATCCCGGCAATCAGCATGGCATGAATAATCACATCCCCTACCAACAAGCATGGCATAACTAAGACAGAGAGGAGACAGGTAGAAAAGCACTGAGATGTGTTTATTAATGCAGTTAGAGTTTTATACAGCAATAGCAGCTTTGGAGTACTCCCAGTTCTTCCCCAAGCCGCCAGCTGGGTTAACCCTTGCAGCTACCCAGAAAACCAAATTTGTGTGCTGTGCAGAGTATTTCTGGAGGGAAGGAAGACCAGCAGAGGAAATGAGATGGCTTGTGGATGTTTCCAAGCAGCTGGGGTGAGCCCAGGCCTGCAGACAGGATCCTCAAAAGCAGTTGCTATTTCTCTGATTCTGCTCCCAACAAAGTCAATGGCAGCAGCTGAAAAACTCCGGCAACCGCACTGGAGCCGAGCACCCTTGGGATATTCCCAGCAGCACCAGCGCTGCTCACTGAGCAGCCCAGATGGGTGCAGCGGGTCTGGGGCTGGCGTCGCCAGAACCACTTCTGGGAAGCTCACTTCTTCCTTCCCAGGGTCCTCACTGCGATACCACGATGAGCCCTGCTTCCTGGCCCTGCCCGTGCTCCTGCATCCTCTGCTGATCAGCTTGGCGGTGTTACTGCCAGGAATCCACTTAACGCCTGAGTGGTGAATTTATATGTAAGTCACAAATACATCTTTTTATGCACTCCTAAAAAGCAGAAGCATAATTACTAAGGTCAATATATAATGTTTATTTCCTTTATAATAGACATTATAATTTCACTTTAGGGAGAAGGAACTGTATGCCTAAAAATAATGACAAATATTAAAGTCGCCAAAATAATGGAACCAGATCACTCTACTAATCCTAAATTTAAATGCATTAACGATCCCTGTAACATTAAAGGTCTGATAAGCCAAATTAGGTTTCTTGTAAGCATAATTAATCTTCTTTTTCAATGAAGATATTACAAGGGAGTTAATTTGAATCCCAAAGGCATTTCTAAAATTGAATTATATAGATAAAGCAAATATTTGACCTTTTACTGATAATTACTGTAAAAAATCAACATGCAAATGAAGCTTATGAAAACTGCTCCTGAAAATGGTATTGGCATTGAAATCCTTACATCCAAAAAATAATCATTTAAGGATTTAAAGCACAGGTAGCCCCTACTTCATCTATAATTTGGAAGCATTAAATTCCAATAGTGGGGCCTGTGTTTATTAACAAACAATTGAATGGAATAAAATCTAGATGATTACATCGAATGCACAGATTATCTGGTTCCATTCATAGGTCATTCAATTTGAATGTTTTGGTTCACCTTCTCTTGTGAAATGATTTTTAGTGACATTAAATGATGGTCATATTTACTGATTTAAATTACTCTCAGATTGGAAGGTGCTTTTTCATAGCACTGAATCTGGATGGTTTTTTTAGAAAATCTCCAATTCAATAGAAACAGCATTCACTCTGGCTGGACACTCGCTGCTGGATGAGTTTTGACAGGATTCAGGCTCCTCTGAGGTGCCAAAGGGGCTCCGCTGGGGAGCGTGGTACCCAGGCTGGAGAGATGTGCGGAACGAGGCAGGATGGGGAGGGTATGTAGGATTAAACTGCAGGCCATCAAACAAGTGACAAGATCACCTGGGGAAAGCCTTTTTTACCAAGGTTTTGCATTAAAATGGAGGTTGCTAATGACCAGGGCATCACTTCCATGCGTTTGCACAGCACCTTGCTCGGGGCCACTGGCTGCCAGGTATTGGTGTGTCGATTATTGCTGCTCATAATCACATGCCCACCTGGATGCTGTAGTGCAATAGTACAACCAGGAGTCGTTTCTCTGAAATATTTGTCATTTATTTAGAGACACTTATTGTCATTTAGACAAACTCTTGTCCCATTTTGCCAATTTTTGAGCCTAGCTGCTACTTGCCTAGCTGCTGCTTGCCAGAAGGAGAGTTTTTGTGCCATGGCCAAATTCTCATTGCATGACAGATCTAAAGGCTTTGGCTTGACTGCCATCACACAGGCATGATGGCTTTGTCCTTTTGTGCTTGCAGTTGTCAGAGCAAGTCGGCCTCCTCTGTTGAGGTTCCCAAGTCTTGGTGCTTGGTGAGCAAGCTGCCACGAGCAAGGCTAGACCGAGAGGAGCAATAAGCAGACTTTGTTGTGCAGGAGCAAAGAAAAAGACCTGAGCAGCTCACAGCTGGGTCGCTATTGTCAGCCAAGGTTTTTATTAGTTGAAAAAAGAAAGTACAAGCAGAGGTGTTTGTGACTAATAGCTCAGCTGATGACAACTGGGTTGAAATCAAACCTCAGTATCACCAGTAAAACCAGCAAGCTTCCTATTAGCCAACGTTTTAGCACTTGGATAGACCAGGAAGTAATGGAAAATTTTCCCCGTACTCAGCGTTGCTCCATTCAGCCCAAATTTGAGGGCAACAAAATGCTAGAATGGAACTAAAGCTCATATTATAACTATTCTGCCCCTATTTTGCTGCTAAATTAAGGACTTCAGTCTCCAGACCTGTCAATCCAGATCCTCTCACAAGCAAAAAAAAAAAATCCCTTTAAAAATGTATGAAGAAAAAGAAATGCTCTGCTGACCCTGGCTGCACACCAGCTCAAGACAATGCATATTGTTATTTCCAGCTGATGCCGAGGTGTATTGTGATGAGACCGCTCTGAAGCGATGCAGGACCATTTGGGCTGACTGTGCGGTGAGTAAATGAGCTGCTGCTTCTGAGGCCAGCAAAAGGAATTTCACAGCTCTAACAATAACTGGTGTCACATCAAGGAAAGAGTGGCTGTACAGCCAAGACTCCTGGAGTTTATTTCTAGCTGTGCTGCAGATTTATCAGCCAGCTCTGAGTCACTTGTATGTAGAGTTTCTCAAACATGATCTTGTAATTTGGCCCCTCCTTGATTTTTATTGTTGTTGAGTCAAGCACGAGTACCTGGTGAGACACTCCAAGAGCTCTCAGCATAGACGCTGTTCTGCTGACATGGCACTTGGTAGGAATTTCTTTGTATTTCCTGGAGAGCAGCTAGACCGATTGGATTGCTTTTGCAAAATCCTGCCTCCAGATAAGCATCCTGCTTACGCCTGTGTGGCTCCAAGAGCCCTGATACCTGCTCAGAAACTCCTTACTGTAATACCAACAGTAACATTTCCAAAAAGCTCAGCATGCTTTGGGAGTCCATCTTCAAACTTTTCAAACAGCTCGGTGTTAGGATTGAGTTACCATGAAATTCAAAGGAGCAAGTGAGGCTCATGTAGATAGAGCTAAGCTCATTCTAAACTAGCTAGCTCAGGTGTCTGCAGCAGTCTACTAGCATGGCGTGGGTCTCACCACAGGCTGTAAAAGCCACCCGTGACCTTGCAGCACTAACACATTGCCTCTGTCAGCACCAAGCAGGCCAGCCAAGAGCAAGCCAAGAGGTGGTGCAGCCACTGTGGGCTGCTGGCTGGCCATGCTGCCAAGCACTTCAGAGCCTGGGAGCCAACAAGACTCCTCGATCCCTTAGGCTCTTTTGAAATAGGAATACATAATAACCTGCTTTTGTTCAGATCTGGTTTTGACTTCAACAGTGCTGACGGAAGGTGGTCTCCACTACCAGCTTCAATCTGTTCAAGGTCATTGGAAGCCTGTAGAGGAACACCATTCCTTTATTGAAAGACTTTTCCGAGACAGCATTAGCCAGTCTATTCTATCTCAAGCCCCTAGCCTTTAGATATAATTGCTTTATTAAATGTCACAAATGCTCATTTGACTTAGATGGTCTCTCTCTCTCTCTCTCTCTCAAAAAGAGAGAATGTTAATTTAGACACAGAAAATGGCCCATTTGCTGTTGAATTCAAAGCAAATACCCTGTCTCTGACTCTAAACACAGCCTCTTCTGTTGGAGTGTTTGCAGTAAGGGACATTTAAATGGCCTGAAACAAAGTCATTTTCATTGTCATTATTACACTGGAGTTTTCTATCTCTCTGATTAGATTAGAATTGAATCTGGTTGAAAGAAATTGAATTTGTACATTTCCCTAATCATACAATCTTCAAACACTGAACTTTCTAGTACCAATTAGTCTGTCCTGATCGGAACGAACCTTCAGAGATGTCCCTATTGATGGGAACAAGGAATGAAAAGCTGTTGATGAAAGTGATGATCGATTGATAAACTGCCACCTGCATAAAAGCTCTCATGCTCTTTTCAGATGATTGAGTTTGTGGCATCTTCAGAGCTTTTCTGAAGCTGATGAATACTGAAAAACATGCTGTTCTACTCTGCATTAGTAGAAAATTTGCATCCTTTGTTCTCATAGTCATGATGAGGGAGGGCTTGCTGTGTCATAATATCCCTTACTTGCACTTGGTTGAATTCTGGTATTCTCAGTTGACCAGGCTGGGCAGTACCAAGCTTGTTTAGCCTGCTGGGTCTCCTAAATCCCCTGTGCAAGCAGCTAATTGTCCCTATGCCTCATGTACCTCCAGAATCTTCATCCAGGATTGTCTTGGACTATATAATGCACAACTATAATGCATATTTGTTAAAATGCTTAATTTATTTTCTGGATGTAGATCTCAGTTTCCACCTGTCCCCATTTCCAATCTGGAAAAACAACTTTTTTGTACGCCCATGTGTGCCAGTTGCCTGTCTCTTTGCAATAGGAACCATCTCTTAAAAAAAAAAAACAGCTAAAGATAGCAAAGGGCAATTCAGTGACCTATCCTCCAGCAAGAAGCAGTGTTCATATGCGTGCACATGAGCATGTCAGCAGCACACAAGATAAAAATTATGTTGAAAGATCAGTGCCAGTTCTCAGTCTGTAGCTGCTGTCGTTGTGTCCCTGCAGTTGTGGGCATCAGCCAGAGTAGAAGGGATCAGGAAGGCTGATGAAAGGAGTGGGGTGAAAAATCACAAGATTGTTACAGATTAGGGAGTTATTGATGGGAAGTTAATGGCAAGTATTCAAGGCAAAGGAGATGGTTTCTGACAGCCAACCAGAGTTAAATGACTGCTGAAGTGACATTAAATTAAGCTGTTTTTGACACAGATGTATTTACCTCTATGTAAGCAGAGAATCACCTTGCTAGGGCTGGTTTTTTTTTCCAAGTGAAGAGTGGAGACATTAAGACAGTTTTAGTGACTGCTCAAATGGAATGTGTTTTTATATTGAGAAGGGTTGTTTCAAGGAAACATCTATCAAAAGGGGAAAAAAGATTTCAGGAAGCAGTAGTACTGTTAGATCAGAACCCAAGAGATGAAGTGCAAGATCATCGTTAGTGGAAGAGTGAAAATAAAATATAAGTCCTACTTTGAAACATTTGGCTTCATTACTCTTCATTTCTCAAACAATCAGAAGTGCCTCAGGACATCTTCGCACAGGGTTTTATTTTTCCCCCCCCTGTTTTGAGCATTATTCCACAGGGGCACTCTCTACACTTGCTCAGATCTGTGCTGCCTTGCAAACCTTCCTGTAGCTGTGGCGGCTGTATCTCAGCTCTGTATAACACCCTGCATCCTCTATTCAAGAAACGCTCTTGTGACATACTGTGGGAAAATCTAATCAAGGCTCTCCTTTCCCCAGTGATGAGACATAGCCCAGCCAGGCCTGGATCCTTGGCAGTGTAGTACAGCAGTAGTACTTAAAAAATAATAATAAAAATAAAATGGTAGCTGTCCCACATAAAATGAGCACTTAGAATTCATCTGTCATTAACAGAGAGAGAGGGAAATGCATTTCAAGGAGGGACTCACCATGAGTTATGTCTAATCCTTAACAGACTTGTTCCCATCTTCACAGACTATAGAGGAGCATAGATGAGTGGCATAGTGGTAGATGGCAAAAACTGGATTAAATGGATTCATTCGAAGTGGCTAATCCTTTCCAGATGGCTTAGGAGCTAAACAAAATCCACAAAATTGGAGTTTGAGCAAGAAATCAGTGAGACTGGTGAACACCCTTGAACTTTACAACCACCGGGGAACAGGGACGGTTCTAGCAAAGCGGTTTGATATGGTCTTTGCAGGACGTGTCTCTGGTCCTCCAGGAAGGCCAAGCACAGGCTGGGATGACCCAGTTGTCAGGGAAGACTGCTAAACAGGCCACACCAGAGCACCCAGCAGCAGAGCTCCCAGTTTCTGCTTGCAGATCCAGGCTCACCGCCACCCCAAGAGCTCATCCCATGGAGTGCATGCTCCAGCTGATGCAGCAATCCAGTGAGGTTTCTTTATGCTCTGAGAGGAAATTTTTCCCAGCTCTTTGTGTAGTGGCTTCTTGCCCTCCTTCTCCATATGGTCCCTCTTGAAGGCACTGCAACAGTACCCTTCAGAGGGAAGGCAAGGACAGCTCATCCCACGTCATACCTCGGTCACATGCAAGTACTGCATGAGGTGATCTCCATGAACAGTGACTTCCCGTCATGTGAGAATTACAGTGACTCTCATTTGTGGCGTGAACGGTGGCTTTGCAGGGCTCCAGCTCAGAAGGTAACGAGTGCCCAGTCACAGTCACTGGCTGCTCAAGGAAGTTGGTTTTTGCCAGCTGTCGGCAGTAGTTATTTCGTCTGTAATTGTGCGTTCACGTGTCTGGGTCTGCTAGCAGTGGCCGCAAAGGAAATTTGCAGTTTTATTAATAATAAGCAGTCTTTTTAAAAAAAACAGTTTTAGATACCATGAGCCCCCTGATCTACTGTTGTCTGCTTTGTAAAGTCTGGGATTCACCCGCATGTTCGGCATCTTCTCGAATAATGATAATTCATCTGTGTTCACTTTGCTAAACTATCATATTTTATGGAAGAAGTTAATTAAATGGTGATTTGCACTTCCGCTGAACATTAAGCATTTAATGCAGATGCTCCAGTCATTGCCTGAGCTCTAAAGTGGGAAATGGCTTCAAAACTTCATATTTCCTTAAGAGGTTTAATGATGCTAGATCAGGCTATTTGCATACATACATATACGGGCATATTTTATACCAGCATTTATTGCAGACAAACCCAGCTTTCTTCTTACCATGTTCTCAAGAATATAAGGTGGGACATACAGATTGCAACTGAAGGGTTCTCTCTGGATGATTTGCCCCAGCCACCATTAAATTAATCGGCTCATTAATGAGAGATTTTCGAGGAAGGCATTAGAAAGGAACAGTTATCTACAGCAGGTTGCCTCTCCTATAATTTAGAAGAAATTAATTGGTAATAAATTAAGAATTCTAAAAATTAATTCTTATACAGGAGGAGTGGGGCTTATGCACATTGCCTTCAGCTGAAGTGTCACACAGTAAATCCTTTGCAAAATAAATAATTGTTGGGATGGGGGAGGAAGAAGAAATTAATATTAATGTGCATTGGAGGGGATGCTACAGAGGTGAAATGTAAGGCAGCCTTTGGATGGTGTGCAATGAATGTTCTTCCTCTCTGAAATATGAATCTTTGTAGGAGGTAGTAACATAAAACACGAGATACTGCTGGGTGTCGTCCATCCTTCATGCTCCGGGTGGCCCTGATAAATTACACTGCTCTTGTCCAAATGGTCCTGTCTGCGTAGCAGGTCACATTGAGGGGCAGGCTTTCGCTTGCTAGGCAAATGGATGGCAGCGAAACCTTATCTGCGTTTGTTTCTGCAGGACTGCAATGCTCGTTTCTGTGCAGAAGTGGTGTAGATGTGGGCTCTCAGTTTTACAGAATTTAGCACTTTTTTCCCTATTACCCCTCCAAAACATTGGCTTTGCTTCAGTTTTGGAATGCAATAAGTAAAAGTGAAATAGTCTCTTTTTTCTTTTTTTCTTTTTGAGGTCTGATGCTTCCATGTGAGGGAGAGATGGGGATAGAGTGGCAGTTTCAACACATCTTCAAAAGCAAAGAAGTTTCATTCTCTCCACCCCCAGTAATCACTTAAAACAGAAAAAAGCAAACTTTTTCTTTAAGTTGTTCTATTAATACTACTGCATTTTTCTATGTGCCAAATTGCTTGGGTCTTTCCCTCCTCCCAAATTTGCACAACATCAGTTTGAAATATAAGAAGCTCTGATTTGTCATCCTACCCCAGGATTTTCAGATCTAAACTTCTTTTAGCTATTACACAATAATCTCTTAAAAAAAAAAAAAAAGGCTTAAAGTAGTTATTGTTGCATATAACAAATGCACTTAGAGTACCAGTTACGCTTTAATGTACATTAATTTTAGATTTGCTGGTTTGCTGGCCCTTTTCCAACTAAGCCTGTGTCTAGGATTTTTTAGACTATGAAAAATTATTCACAGATATGCCTTGCATTAAGTTAGTAAATGAATATAGGTTTGAATTCAATTTGTTTTAGCAAACTACTGTTATAAAGAGTCTAGTGTAGTGTGAATTATTATCCAGATTTATGCTTAGCATCTGACAAAATGTTAAGCTACTTTTTCAAGTATCCACTAATTCTAAATAAAGGCAGAACTGTGCTATTCCTGCATGGTAGATCCCAATGCCAGCTTCGCACTCCAGCAGATTTTTAACTTAACACTGTTTCTGTCATAGATATCTTCCATTTCTAGGTACTTCAGCAGAGAAGACTTCAGCAGACTTTATTCAGAGTCTGGCTGGCTCATTTGGACAGAGGTATGTGACTTTTCAGTACCAAATCAACTCAAAAGCATGTTCTCCTCTGCTCCTCCCTTGTCCTGCACCCATTTCAGCACAAAGGACCTGATCCTGGATGATGCTGAGAACAAACATTTCTCTAAAGGCTCAGCATTTCTAAGGATAAAAGCTCTGTAGTATTTTTGGATGCAGGAGTAGACCAGTACCCTGCAATAGCCCACAGCAGTCATGTTGGACTGGACCAAGAGAGCCAGTTCCCCCAAAAGACACAGAGGAGCAAAGGAACAGGTGGCATCTCCCAGGCCTTTAGGGAAGGAGGGAGGGGGGGATACAACAGCTACCTCCCCTCCAGGGAAGTCGTCCAGTGTCAGAGGTGTTGTGTCACACCAGACCCTTCCTCCTGAGCCAGCAAAAGGAAAATGTTGGAGGGGGATGCTCCTGGCTCAGAGTGAAACCCAACGGTCTGGTGTCAACCTAAAGCCAGCGGGCTTTGGTGAGCTTTGCTTGTAATGTAGATTTTTTATCCCAACATATGGTGTGTCTGCACAATAAATTTATGTCTGAATGTGAGCTTTAAGCTCTCCAAAGTTGGGACGGGATGTGTCAGATGCAGGGCTAGGGGTGGGGACAGAATTGCTGTCCATCGTTGGCTTTAGGGTGGGTGGCAAGTCTCTAACACATTATTGCCAGATGAAGAGCAGGCAGCTGGCAGGAGATGCCTGAAATACTTCATAAAATGGTGATAAGGTGCATGTCCGCTTCCAGAGGTTAAGTTGTACGAGCAAAGCTGGCTTACTGCCCTACCAGTCACGGCGGCTCAGGAGGCAGAAAAGAGTTTTCATGGTTAACAGCTTCAGTCCCTGCTTGCGACTTATAAAGAGGGAAATAGTGGATTTGCAGTAGAGCTGTACCATACACAGGCCCATATCTTCATCTCCAGAAAGAAGCCAGACAGCAGCATAACACGACTCACGCACCATTCACACCATTACACTGCTCTTACAGTGGGCCTGGACATTTGATTAAACATTCACCAGGCTGAGCTCCAGGCTCACCCTGGAAAGAAGCCACCAGCACATCACACCAGCATTGCAAGATTTACAAGGAGCAGATGAAGTCGAGTCCTACAATAGTTCATTATAATTAACAAAGCTGGAATTGCACTGGGCTTTGAGCTGTATATCAATGCTAAATATCTCATTACCAGCATAAAATATTTATGTCTCATGGTCTTTATCACAAATGCAGGCTCGCAGTTAGTGTGTCCTGGTCCAGAAGATGAATTCCAAGGAGAAAATGAACTGCTTGGATTAAAAGGCTGGCAGCCTGCAGAATAAAATTCCTTACTGCACATGACCCCAGTGATGGAGTGAGAAAAGACAACAATGAATGCACAGCCAGGGGCTGCAGAATTATGGTCCTTGTAGGAGAACACTCTCTGCTTTTCCCCTTTGATGTCTCCTTAGTGCCAGATCAGCCCCTGGGCTGTCACAGTTGGCAGCAATTTGTGCTTTTACTTCATCGAGGGGTGACAGGCACTTCTGGGTCCAGCTTGAACCACAGTGGCAGCTGCTGGTGCAGACATGTTCGTGAGTCTGAAGACTTTCATTGCAGCACAGCCTGCTCTCCCTCCAGCTTGAGAGTGTCTTGGGGCATTTCCAGGTATTGAGATTGGGAATGGGACTGATTTGGCTTATCCCTGATTAGAGTGCACCCCAGAGAGGTGGGGACATGCAGCTCCCAAGAGGTTTGGTGCAGCTCCCTCTGGACACAGGCACTGCTGCTGCATGGAAAGGAGAAGTAAAAGCTAACCTTCGTTAATATTGTCTCTGGAGAACAAGGGTGAAGCCTTGGGCAAAGGCTGTAACTCATTTTTGTTGGCTCAGCAGTGCGTCACTGAGGGCTTGAATAACTTGAGGGTGTGCATACTGAGCTGGAACTTGGAAGAGCTGCTTCCCTCTCTGCCACAGGCTGGCTGTGCATTTAGGCAAGTCTCATAGCCTTGAATCTGTTCCTCTTCTGCAAATGGAGGCAAAGGAACCTCCTCTTCCCTTGCCTCTGCCCAGCCACTCTGTGCGGGGCTGAGCAGGCACCGCCTCGTGCTCTGCATCTGCTCAGCGACGGGAGCAGGCGAGCCCTGACACCGCGGGACCTCCGGGCTCTGCTCCGGTATGGATACACACTTTTCTCCTCTACTGCCTGTTGCTCCGAACCTGTGAATAAGAGGCAGAGTTTAGGAAGTTCTGGCATGAAGGCCGAGCCACCCAGGAGACCCAGCACAAATGCAGCACACTGGCGACGGTCTTAACACAGGGAACGAGCGGAGGAGCCCCTGCTCTTCCCATTGCCCATCCACCCAATGGGCAGAGACGTGCCAGGCTCGTGTCACACTGTCCCCAGCCTCCAGCCTTGCACACTTCATGGCTAAACCCATGGCCTTGCAGGGAACTAATGTGCTGGCTGGGAGAGGGTGCACGCTGGGAACTGGTGGATGGATTGCTCTGACCACTCCGGCTTTCAGAAGTGAGCTACTAAACTGTTCACCTCAGCAGCATTTTAGCTTCCAAAAGCTGGTACAGCTGTTGCCAACGTACTCCAAAGGATGGGGCAATTTTTTAAATTCCAATTAGCTGGTGAACAGTTTTTGACAGAGGAAAGCTGGGAGCATGGAGGCATGTTTTCTATACTTGTGACATTTATGTGAGAGATTAGCACCTCCTAGTAAATAGGTATTAACTAAAATCTGTCTGAATTATGTTCCTAATTACTATTTCATTTGCAATGGTGTTGCATTTATTACAATAAGCTTCTTGTGTATTTATTGTATTATGTATTGGAGTGAGACTCTAGATGCTGAATATATGTGCTAAATGCAAAGGCTAATAAGCATTACAGCCAGTATAACTGCATAACCCTTGATAGGAGTCAAGTCATTTTATTCAAGCCTTAGAACCCTTCTCTCAGACTAAATGCAAGAAATGTTCCAGTTGCCTGTCTCCATTCCCATCTTTTCAAGTATTGCTCAGTCTTCTTTGTTTATTATTTCTCTCTTTTTTTTTTTGCATGTTGCCCCAAATGCCAATCCTAACTTTTTTTCCCCTGTAATCTCTCTCTGTTGGAGTTATGGTTAGGTTGCCCTGTGCTTCTGTTGGAAATCCTGGAGGCATTGCTTTGCAATATTTTTTGCTATTTGCTGCTATTTTTTGTGGATGTTCCCCTCCATTTTCTGCAGGCTGTATAAATCCATGTCTCTGGGTTTGGTTGCAGTATTTTTATGGTGATGAGATCCTCCAAAGGGACCTAAGACACAGCTGTGGATGGAGATCTAAACCTAGGGAGCCCATTCCAGATTTCATGCCATAATACGCTGAGTCTTTAGGCAAACTTCACAGACCCAGGATGGCTATTAATCGTAGTTAGAAGATTGTGCATTTAATGCTTCTCATAAACATATAAAGTTTGTCTTCAGAAAGCTGTAATGAAGGAAAGCAGATTGAAGCCAGGAAGTGTCTTGTTAGCATGTGATGGAAATGTTAATCAGGAGTCTTTAAGGAGGATGTAATTAATTCACTCCCCACTCACTGCTGTGTGAGGGTCTGGGGACCAATCAGGAAGCAAAGGGCAACTCAGTTGGAGGGGAGGTGGGAAGGAGTTGTTCTGTGCTGAGAGAGGGGCTCTGTGGGGTTGCTCTGGGTCCTTTCCTCCCCCGTTTTGTGGGTGCTGTTGTTGGCCTGGAGCAAGGACCTACCTGAAATTTGGCCTCAGTTCATGGAAATGGGTAAGTCATGGCATTGCTCTCAGCTTCCTTAGCAGAAAGTTGAAGGTAGTCATATGTGTTTAATTAACAAAACTCTGCAAGAGTTACTGATAAAACAAGTAAATCAGTTGAGAGCTTTTGAGCTAGCTTCTGCTGAATACCTGGTCCTTCTTCTCTTGTCTTCTGAGTCCCTCTCCCTACTGCTCTTGTACCTGTATCCTGTCTTGCTTGTGTGCTCTGCCCTATGCTGACTAGAGTCTGTCTGGGTCGGATAGAGTTTCTGATCCTTGTTTGTGGAGTGCAAGCTAAACCTGTGGTGCTATAGAAGTGTTTTACAGTAATAACTCTCTGTTGTATTGCTCCATATCCTTATGGTGCGTCTCCCAAGCTTTGATTGCAATGAATGTCAAGCTCCTTGTGCTGTGGGCATTGGGGTGCACTGGTGTACCCATAACCCTGCCTTCCTGGAAAACAGCCCTGCAATATGCCAAGAAAGCGGAATGAGGATTTCGTTCCTCCCTGGGAATGGGTAGAGTAGCACTGTCTGGTTTCCATGTGAGCTTGAAGAAAAGCTGCAAACACATGCGGCTGCCCCACAGATCCCGGCTGGAGCTTGTCTTGGGCTCAGCAGCCTCTTTCAGCCTGAGCTAAAAGGTTGCTGTGTTGCTCTCCAAATGAGCTTCATTTGCTTCTATTTCTTATCCAAGGAAAGCAGAGCTTCAACTCTTATACTGAAAATATTGTCACTGCGTTTTAAATATCATTGTTTGGAAGTTTTTGCTTTTTTTCCAGTGTAAAGGGCTTTCAGGTATCTGAATGGAAATAAAAATTGGAGTTTATTTCCCTTGGACTTAAGCACTTTCATTAGTTATTGTGTCTGGTTTGGATCCAAATTTCATCCTTGTTATTGCACTCTTCACACACTGCCTGAAGCCTCAGCATTATAACAGAACAAAAATTCCCAATCCCTGGGGGTCTTTATTGAATATAACTCTTGTAACATCTGGGACTCTTCTACCTCAACAGATTTGCAAGTACAGAGAGACTTTATTTTACTGGCTAATACTGCAGAAAAGAATAAAACATGCAAACCAGTGAGACTGTAAACCAAACCCATTAAACCTGATTATTGACAATTTGTGCCCAGTACCTGCGGCTTGTAGAAAGTTCTTGCCTGTGGTTAACTGGCAATTGTTGTTGTTTATGTGTTTATTAGCTTGTACCCAACATATGCTTAATGGCTCTTCTGCTCGTGGGTTTTTTGGTTTTGTTTTTTTGCTGTGGTTTTAATCTCTCTTTTTGAAAGGTGCTGTGGCCGCAGCAGTTGCAAACTGTCTCTTCCCCGCAAGGTTTACTGACCTTTTTGTAAGAGGTCCCTTCTGTGACAGGCTTTGAACTCTTGTCCTCCTCTCCAGCACTGCTTTTGTCTGATGACCTGCAAGGAAAAACGTGGTAGTGAGGACAATGGCTCTGACAAGAATTCCTGGCTGAGGCTGGTGGGATCAAGGCCAGACACTTAAGAGAGGGCTGCTAGATGCACACATGAGCTGGGCAACTGCAAAAATATTCCAGCTACTCCAGAGTCAGCTGAGAGGCTGTTGCTTTTGCCAAGAGAAGACAAATTTGGGTTAGTTCTTGACCTGAATCTTCTAGCAGGAGTTGTTTGGTGATTCTGGATGTGGGACCCTGTATAAGAAAACATGCCCTTCACCTATGTCTAGAGGTGCCTGAACTCCTTTGTTTGGGGCCCTGGTGTTTCCAGAGATCTCAGAATCATAGAATACCCTGAGCTGGAAGGGACCCACGAGGATCATCGAGTCCAACTCCCAGCTCCACACAGGACCACCCAAAAATCACACCATGTGCCTGAGAGCGCTGTCCAAGCGCTTCTTGAGCTCCAGCAGGCTCGGGGCCATGACCACTGTCCTGGGGAGCCTGTTCCAGGGCCCGACCACCCTCTTGGTGAAGAACCTTTTCCTACCACCTAGCCTGACCCTCCCCTGTCACAGCTCCGTGCCGTTCCCTTGGGTTCTGTCACTGCCACCAGAGAGCGGAGACCAGCGCCTACCCCTCCGCTCCCCTCGTGAGGAAGCTGCAGGCCGCCATGAGGCCTCCCCTCAGCTCCTCTTCTCTGGGCTGAACACACCAAGGGACCTCAGCCGCTCCTCATACGTCTTCCCCCTCTAGACCCTTCACCATTTTTGTAGCCCTCCTTTGGATGCTCTCTAATAGTTCTATGTCTTTCTTACATTGTGGTGCCCAGTATATTGTCTCTCTATATAATAATATAAAGAATATAGTCTCTCCTTCTTAATAATAGAGAGTTATTTCTGTGCTTACACCTAGTTGTATCCAGAAACTAATCTTTATTTAAGTCTCTAAGAAGGCTCATATTTTCGTAGCATGCCTAACAAGACTGAGGAAAATTGGTATTCCCACAAAACGCTGCCTCTGTAGCCAGACGAAAAAGTTCATGGTGTGGCTCTGCAGGGAGAATCGGTGTCCTAATGCAAGGAAGGATTCCAGGACTTATTGTGCAAAGATAGCAAAGGACCTGGTGACTCGCAGAACAACGCTGGGCTGGCAGTGGGACTCCTGCTCCCAGGCTGTCTGTGTATTTTACCTGTGGGTTGCTCATGCAAAGGAGGACCTGGGACTGGAAATCTAAATTGTTCCTTTTGTGTGTCTTCTGACTTCCTCTCCTGGTCACCTGGATTGCACCTGGCAGAAAAGGTGCCAAAACCAAGGTTGTTGTAGAAATAGTCCCACACTTCTGAAGACCAAAGGTGCTGAGCCCAGTGCAGTGAGCAGAGCTGGTCGGCTTTCAGCAGGGTGTTAACTTAAAATACTTGGGTCCTTGAATGCACACTGTTCCCTGTACCCTGCTTTTCATATCTTATTCTGTGAATGTTTGTTTATGCTTATTAGAGAGACCTGACCTGCTTGGCTGGTGCATCAGCTGTTGATGAGCGCTGACCAGTTACAAGCCCACCTGGAGCTGCTGACTGCAGCTCTGGCCCTCCAGGTCTGCCTGTAGCTGCCTGATGGCTGACAGCTCTGTTATCGGGAATCCCCTGACTTCAGCACGTGGGCTCTCAGCTCTGCTCTGTGCTAGTCAGGGAAGAGCTGTCCTCCCTGGCCTGCCCAGCCAGGCCTGGGATCCCACACCTCTCCTGCAGCAAACCCTTCATGGTGATCGCAGTAGCTGCTCTCTTCTTGACTAGGAAACCAGTGTTTCTGCTCACACTTTAAACCGGAGTTGGTAAGAAATGCAAAGTATTACTTGTCATGGTTTTGGCTGGGATAGAGTTAAATTCTCTTTGTAGAGGTTCACACAATGCTGTGTTTTGGATTTTTTGATGAAGATAATGGTGATGTTTTCAGTTGCTGCAGAGCAGTGTTTGTACAGAGCCAAGGACTTTCCAGCTCCTCGTATTGCCCTGCGAGTGAGGAGGGTGGGGGTGCACAAGAAGCTGGGAGGGGACAGGACCAGGACAGCTGACCCAGACTGACCAAAGGGATATTCCATACCATGTGATGTCATGCTGAACAATAAAACTGGGGGGGCTGGCCGGGGAAAAGGGGGGGCCGCTGCTCGGGAACAGGCTGGGCATCGGTCAGCGGGTGGTGAGCAACTGCATCGTGCATTGCATTGTGTACACTTGCTTTGTATATTCTTTTACTAGTGTCATTATTATTATTATCATTATTTTTCCTTTCTTTTCTGTCCTATTAAACTGTCTTTATCTCAACCCACGAGTTTTTTTTTCCTTTTTCGCGATTCTCTCCCCCATCCCACTGGGCTGGGGTGGGGAGAGTGAGCGAACGGCTGTGTGGTGTGTAGCTGCCTGCCGCGTTAAACCACAACATACTTCAGTGCCTGTATTTCTCTTACGGCGCTGGAGGAATGTTACCTTTGCTTAGTTGGTAGAATAGATATATTCCATAACTCTTCAGGGAATTAATATTCATGTTATTAACTTTAACATATTGCTTTCAGTTCCACATCTTTTTGGTTTAACAAGCAGTTGCAGACTTAAAATGATGAGCTTGGTTGAAAATGCTGCGCCTCTCTTTGGGGTCTGGGGACTGAGTTTTACCAATTAAAGTGGAAATATGTTTGAACTGCACAGTGGAAAATCAACATCCAAATTAGTAGTGTGTAAGATTAAAATTACTGCTGTGGGAGGACCTCACTAGAGGCAAGTGTAGCCCCACCTCAAGGAGGCTGTCTGAGGTCAGGTTCCCTCTGGGGGCAGCTGCTTTTGCTCTCTTGCCTAAGACTTGTCCTTGAGGAAGCTCATGGCTCTGACCAGGTCAGAGCATCCCTGGACAGTGCTGCTGCCAGGCAGCACCACACGACTCTGAAGAAGAAACTCTTCTGTGGGGTCAGTGCAAGGAGGATTGGGTGCAGGTGGACAGAAGTGGCAAACCCCCAACATGTCTTGGCAATATCTGCAGTCAGTCCTGTTTTTAGAGGTCACTTCAGGTGGTTTTTTTGGCAGAGTGGGGGAGTGGTTCTTGTTTCTGGCAAGAATATCTTGAGAGAGGTCCTGCAGATATGGTGCAAGTCCCATGACTCTGGGAGGGCGAAAGGTACAGCTCCTCACTTTGCTGCAGAGTAGTTGCTGAAGGTTCCTGCCAGAACCATTAAAAAAGTAAATCTGGACCTTCTTTCCAGCCATACAATTTAATAGGTAGCTTCATACCTGTCATACACTGCTGAAGTACCATGTGTGATGTGCTGGGAAGAACCTTCAACCAATGAAGAAAACAACCTCTGCCACACCTGTGCTGGGAGTGATCCAGGTTCAGGTGCTCCTTCCCTGCTAACTGGATCCTCTTTAGAAGGATGTCCTCGCTCTTCAGCCCTTTGTCCCTGTGAGGAGTTATGTTTCCATGAGTGCAGTACAAAGTTATGCTCTTCATGGAAAGCTGCAGTGATGTCAGACTAAAATATTGATGGGTTGTTTATTAGCTTTGGCAGCAATAATCGCTAATAGGTGATTTAGAAGTTTGAAGCCTTTTAATGAGCAACTTACCAGGAACCTGCTTCTGGAACATATTTGTTGGAATTTTCTACCTTAATCCCAAGCAGTAGTTGCTTTTTTAATCTCTAAGAAGTACTTGGAATGACTTGAATGTGATGTGAACATCTGAGATTTTTTTTAAATATATAATTGAAATAAAGAATGGTCTAACCTTTGAACAAAGCACCCTGTTCACCTATGTAGTAAGGGTGGATTTGCTTTGCCCCTGGGTTATTGTGTGGCACTGAGTTTCATGGCTATAGTCCATGTTGCATTTTTAAAATATTTTCCTGTCTATGAGCACAAAGTTTGTGCTCTTTCAGGGTCCGGATGTGCTGTGAGCTCTTCTGTCCTGCTCTTATTAACCTTGACAGAGTTTCGCTTCTGAAGTTGGTGTACTTGGTCCCTTCCATCTCGCCACCCATATGTATGCAATTGCATAAATAAAGAAATAATAAGCTTTCACACCATTAAATTCAGGGAACTGATGCATTTCAAATGCAGAAAACAGAAGCAACTGAGTGTCTTGCTAATTTTTACACTAATTTACACCAGAGGGAATAAGATGTCTCTTAAATCAGATGCTAATTTTGTTTACTTAACTTCCTAGTCAGCACAATGACCTTTCATCCACGAATAAGAACAAATTAGTGCAGAAGTTCTTTGTGGGAGACTGGAGAACTTGCCTCAACCTGATACTGAATAATACCCAATTAAATATACTTCTAAACAACTCTGCCTTCCCTCCTAGAAGGAAGTTTCAGATAAAAGAACAAAATGATATGCCTTTTATTTGCCACTTTACAAAATCTCTTCACGTAATGCAAACAACCCTAACCCTAGTGTGTCTGATACAGGATTTGCAATGCTCTCGGTTATTGGTAAGAGGATAAGAAGCTTATTACTGTTTATCAGGAGGAGGATAAAAGATCCCCCCCCTGCTTCCCACACTAGGAGGGGAATGGATTTCCCTGTTTATCAACAATCGGGAAGGTGGGAGGGAGGGAGATATTTGGGTAACAAAGCTGTAAACACAAAAAAAATAGGTGGAAGAATAGGAGTTCTTTATATTTGGTAACAGGATAAGAGACATTGAGCACGCTCTTTGGTGAGATAAGCTTATACTAAAATGAAAATATTTTTTGGTATCAAGACAGATCCGGAGGCTTCCTGATGATGGGGGGGCAGTTTAACAGCTACCTGGGGATTTGCAGCAGGAGTAGAGGGGCTCTCGAGACGCAGCACCAGCTCTGTGATTGTAAGTGGTAGAGTGTGACCGGCTGTCTGCAGCTCTCCGTGCTTGGACAGTTTTGGGTTTCACCACTGGTTGTGGATGGGAGACCTCATGGAGACCCTTAGACCTTCACAGCTGAAGGAGAGCAAATGAGGTGACAGATGCCAATCATGCTTTTGGTGACAGTGGATGTGATGTGGTGCTGACTGGGGAACAGCACCTTTAATCTTCGGGCATAAAGGTCTTGAGAGATACTTAAAATGGAGACATCTCCAGCATCATCCCTCTGTGCCCTCACACCCTCATGCGCCATCCAGACCACAAGGTCTCTTCTCAAAGGCAAAATCAAGCTGTTCGTGCTCAGTCTGGGAGACAGTGATGAGGAAGAGCAGAAATCCAGACCCACACCACGTATTCGAAGAGATGTCTGCACCTTCCTCAGTCTGGAGGTAACATCTCATTTCCTTAGCCATGCTATTGTTGGCTTGATGTAAATTTAATATCCTTGGCTTATAATGACATAAAACCAAACAATTTCCAGGCATTTGTCACACAGCAAATGAGAGAGACAATGCAGCAGAGTGCAGAACGCTTGATTCACTGAACTATAAAGGCAGCTGCACACAACACCATGTTCAAGTGCTTGGCTGAAGGAAAATGGAGCAAAGCAGCTGGCAGGAGGAGAAGAGTGCCACCATGCACCTTGACAGTGCTCGCCGCATCAGGTGCTGGGATGCTTGCAGGGCTGGGAGGTCAGGTCAATAGCCAAATGTAGCTAAACATTGAATCTGCAGCACAAGCCTTGTTTAAAATAGGCTTGGTTCTGCTGCTGGTGGCGTGTTTTAGATATAAAGGGCTTTCTGCTGCAGCTGGACTGATGGCGGGGTGACCTCTAAGCCCTTATCTGTGTCGTGTTGGAGTGCAATGTATTCAACATCTCTGGTGCTGTCTGTCCTACCACAGCCTATTTTCCCACTGGGTTTAAATGAGTCATAGGGGAAGGGGGAAAATCACCCTTAAGAGTGTGGCAGAGAGGTGTGAACAAAATGTGGGATACTTTACTACAGACTGTACTATAGAGATCATGCTGCATAGCTCTTTTTTGGTCCCAGATGCTGAAGTCCCACAGCTGTGTGTGAGATATGCTCCTTTCCAAAAGCTGCTTTTCCCAGTGCGAACTGGGGACCATGAGTCAAAGCTAATCCTATTGTATTTCTAGCTCTGCTCTCCTGCACCCAGGTGAAGCCATCTCTCTGTGCACTGTCCAGGTCACGAAGTTTCTTCCCTGGAGACATGTCCACTTAATTCTTCCTGTTGCAGTAGGGCCAAGAAGTCAGCGCAGCCCAGGACTGCTGTGCGTACCCGCTGCCGCAATGCAGTGCGTGGCCATCCTCAGCATGAAGGGTTCGGGCTGGAGGGTTAAATCCATGCTCATGGCTCTCCTTCCCACCCCGCTGTGGACGTGGGACTCGCATCCAGCTACAGAGCGCAGGTCTCCTCAGATAAGGATTTAGGTTTGGGCTGCTGTCCAGTTGGGTACAGGGAACAGTCTCCTGCCTTGCTTATCCTCCCTTTGACAAGGCTTCCAGCTCGGAGGATAAGCTCCAAACCCAACCAGTTATCAAAGGGATCCAGATGATGGCTAGCGGAGCGTGGCTTCTGGCAGGGACCGGCACCGTGCTGTGGCCTCTCCAAAGGTTTGCAGAGCAGAGTGGTAGTTGTGGAGCTGCTCCTGGGGCTGGCAGCACACCAGGCTGACAGCACATTTATTTATCAGTGGCCGGAACTCGTGCGCTGCCTGTTGAGATGCCCGAGCTATTTTCTTCATGGATATTGCTCTGTGAATTGTGTGGGGTTGTTTATTTTTAGATGTGCCCATTGTTTTTAGGTAGGAGCAGAGAGATGCCGCAAACTTGTCCACTCTGAGCTCGGTTCCCTGTTGCTGCGTGCCAGAGTTTTACCCTAAATCCCTCCCAGATCTCTAGGCTTTTGGTCCCCATGCCAGGACCTGATCCCATGGCGGGATCTGTGGTGGCCTGTCAGGAGGTTGGTGGAGGGGGGGCATTTGCCACCCCAGCTGAGTACAGCGGGTAAGCACATTGAGTTCCTTTTCACAAGGAACAGGAGCAGTGTTGGCCCTCTGCTTGCATTTTTCTCATGAGATGCGCTTGGGGAGGGGAAATTGGAGATCTCTGCAGGTTTTTCTGTGCTGGCTGGAGGTGAGGACAGTACCTGGGTCCTGCTTCTCCTCCTTGCTTTGGAAAGGCTCCATCACACCAGAAAATGCTTCCCTGAAGCTAAAAGACTGAATTTTGCATTTATTTTCCCCACTTGCCAGGGCCAGGGTTCAGCCGAGCCTTTGTGCTCGCAGTCTCCACGCCACCCAGCTGGCAGCGTGAACAGCTGCAGGTGCAAACCCTGCACACCCAGGGCATCTGGGCATGCGTCACCCACTGAAAAAAAATATATATTTTTTTAAAAAAAAAAATCACTGGGACCCACCTTAGCAAGCCGCTGCCCCAAACGTGCCCCATGGCATGGCTCTCACTGCCCAGCTGCCCTCGGGGGAGCTCCCGTTTCCCACTTCCAGATGAATCTCTCTCTCCAGAGTCTTACTCCAGCAAAGGAATGAATTGCTCTTACAGCCTGTTAATGAATTTCTGAAATAAGGAATTAATTACCGTCTGTCTAAATTAGAGTTGTCCTATCCTTTGAGATCCATCTTTTTGATTCTAATTAATTTTAAAAATTACTTTTAGAGTCTTCAGTAGAGATTGTAATTTATTTTACTCTAATATTATTTCTCTGATAAGCAATTTAATTTTTAGATCTGAATCCGCCTAATCTCAAATTTGTCACACAAACTCTGCTCTCTAAGATACTGTTTACAGCTTTTTGGAGATGACAGATCATGATGCACAAATCATTCTTTCTTCTTTTTCCTTTTAAACACCTGAATGTGTGTTCAAAGGAGATTAACTGAAACCCTTCACTGCGCTATGTTTAGGAAAGATCCTTAATATTTTAGAACCAAAAACAAATATTAGCTATAAAGCTTCTCTAATTGCACTATTTCATGGAGAAAAATGCATGTCTAATTTGCTTTTTTTAAAAGAACATTTGCTTTATGGGTATTTGCCAGAGTTTGACAGTTATTTAACTGGCTGTTTTTATTAACTCATGTTCTCAGCATCAAGTGCACTGGCAGCTGGAGGAAATTCAAATATGAATTTTACATTCTTATCAAAGCTGCCATTCCATAGGCTGCAATAAACTGCACAGCAAGCTTCACCCTGACTCCTGAATTTGTCCGGTATGAGTTTTAGCCTTCAGAGCATTATTTTTCTGTATCATGGTTATTACCACAACTCAGCTGAGACCAGGGCTCCCGATGTACCAAATGCTTCCTCCCCAAGGTCTTCAGGCCAAGCACAAAAGGTGATGAGGGGCGAGTGCTTGGTCCACCAACATACCTCCGGCTCTGCTTGGTGGCAGTCCTGGACAAGGACAGGTGTTTGTGATGCTTGGAGATCATGGGAGGGCAGCTGGTACAACAGGCAGGGGCTCCATCGTGGGTGGTGTGTAGGTGCACGCAGGCCTCTCTATGGGCATTTGTATTTTTTCCTGCCAAACACGAAAGAAATTTGGTAAAATGTTTAAAAACACATTAGCAAGAGGCAGAGATGTAACCTGAGATCTCACAATGCCTGCCAAAATTCTGGCAAAAGCAGCCTTAGAGAGTCCTGGAAGTCGTCCTGGTGACTCAGAGGATTTTGGATTTTTCCTAATACATCTCTTGTGGAGAAGACCGCAGCTGCCAAGCACCCTGCTCTGCTGCTTCTCTGCAGTCCTTCCATGCCCCACCGTGGGGTACACGACACATCATTTTTGACCCTGGCACGTGTTGAAGAGCACTGGTGCAACAAAGCTGATGTAGTTGCTTGACTGTGTCTCTGCTCCCTGTGTAGGGCAGACCTTGCCCTGTAAAACTTAGCTTCCTAAGTTGGTATGCAAGTGAGGAGAGAAAGTCCTGAGTCATTTTGGACAATTTTATATTATAGTTTGTTTGGGTTCTTAAGCTCCTTCTATTTGTATTTTTTAATTCCCACCTGTGTGTGGTATGGATCTTGGATTCTAAGAATCCCAGATGCTTAGCAGATGGTTAGCTTGAAAAAATAATCAGAGAGGCAGCAAAATTCTGTGTTCATGAGCTCCTATTTATTTCAATCTGGTGTTTTGCCTCACAACAAGACTAATAAGCAATTACTCTAGCATCTCAAATGCTTATGCAGTGTAAATGCATCTGTCAACCAGATTCAACATCCTCAATAAAGCTGCCAAAGCTGTTCATAATTCAATGATATATGCTTTGAGCATCTTTTTTGAATATAATTTAAAGATTGCAGTCCTATGATTCTGACATTATTTTGTATGTGTTTAAAATACCTCCAGCTGGAAAGATCCGTGCCTTGCGTCACATAATCACCTCTGCCTACGTGGACTACCAGCAACGGTGCCATTTGGCCTGCGTGCCAGTCATACTTTCTGGCTGTTCTCTGACAGGACTTCCCCAAGGACTGCTGGGGCTGCAAGTGTCTTTCTGGGATTTGCAGCATTTTGTTGCTCCTTCCTCTCCTGGTGAAATTTTCCCCCTGTGTAGAATTTCGTCACAGTGCTGTAAGCCCCCAGTGCTGCACGTGGAGAGAACTCCTTGACAGGGAAGGTGTATTTCCCAATACCTTGGGTAGTATGGTGGTTTTTTTAAATATCTTGTAAAGACATCTGGCTGTAAGAAACAGACTGCTGTGATCGGTCTCTACACACATGTGCATGTCTTAATTGCTTTTCTAGATTTCAACCCCATTTGAGAGAAATGTCCCAAATATGATGCTTTCATTAATACACATGAATGAATTATGGAGCATTTCTGCAAACTGGCACCTAGCTGTAGTTTTGAAATTACTTAGCAGCAGAATCCAGCACGCTGGCAATGAGAATCCCCCCAAGCTGCTCTCCTGCCATGTTACACCTCCCTCTCCCAACCTCCTTCCTCCACTTACCGTGAGCCTGCAACCATTTCATGTCATTATATCCCATCAGTGCTTGTGGCAAGTCATACTGCAAGTCATACTGCAGAGAGAGATAATATTCATGCCTCAGATGAAGGAAGAGCACAGCCTCGCAAGCTCAGCTGTTCGTTAGATCCCAAAGTGTCCATGTGGGAAAGGCCATCATGGATGTCCCAGCTGCTGGAAGCTCTTCCATCAGATCTAGCGGCTCATCCTAGGACACGAGTTTCTGGGAGATGGTCCTTCATCAGTGTCAGGGCTGCTGGGGTCATGCTTTCAACTAGCAGCATCACATTCTTAAGAAAATACAGAGTAATTTGTGTGGCAAATGTTGGTTGGTGCCCACCAGTCACCGATCTGGTGAGGGGGACCAAGACCTGCATGAGGTCCTGGCTTCAACATCCATCTGCTGCCTCAGTGATGAACATGTTGGCTGTGTCCAGAGACCTCAATGATGCTGAGCCCCTGTGGTGCCAAGCACCAGGTCCACTAAGATGAGCGTTGTCCTCCTCCGTGCTTGTACCAACACAAGAGCCAGGTGGAGAGAGGCAGGGGCTGTGAGCATGACTGGCACCAGTACACAGCCAGTTGTCCTGGTTTACCACCTGCCCACTCGCTGATATCTGGTCACGCTCATCCAGCTGGGGTTTCGGCATCCAGAGGATGCTGAAATTCCCTCTGTGGTTCATCTTCTCCGTCCCAGCTTTCTTGAGCTGCTGTCACTGTGGCTCTGGATGGACCCTAATCAGCTCTCCTCCTAGGTCTCCCCTCTGAGAGACAGAAACCAACTTTTTGTCACCATGTAATGGGATTATTGTCATTTTCTTGTTTACCAGCTTTCCTTTAGCTGTCTGTGTGTGGTAGTTTGCCGTCAGGGCACTCTCAAGCACTTGCATTTTTCCAAGTGCAGTGCACGTTCTCCAGCTTCAAGCAGAGCAGCTCGTCAGTCACAAGGAAGTGATGCTCACTGTGGTTTGGCTCCTTTTTATCTCTGCGGCCAAATTCACACAGACCCTCTTAGCCATGTGCTTTTATTTGCAGCTCGGAAGAGGGATTGACTGTTCTTCCCATCAGGATCATTTCATGTGAGCTGAAAGCCTCTGTTTGCCTTGCACACTGGCTATGCTAATTTACTCTGCCTCTGTTTTCTAGCTACCTACCGGTGTGAATTTCTCTTTCTTTGGTTTGCATTATGCCTTATGCCAGAGTTAATGGAATACAGATTTCTGAGCAAAGAGACATCCCAATGACTTCTTTAATTTTTTTTTTTTAAGTCTCTGTGTGAATAAGAACCTGAGTCTGTCAATGCAGGAGGCAATGCACAGTTGAATTTCTCTTTCTCAGCTGTGTCAGTTCCTGAAGGGTGGGGGGTGAGGTGGAGAACAGCTGGTTAAAGCAGCGTGCTGGGAGCATGGTTAGGTCCAAGGTTAGGAAAAGGAAGTGTTTTAAAATTGATTATTTGGAAAAAGTATGGTTCAGCTTCGGGCAAGAGAGAGCAGGGCGGGTGCGAAGGGAGGAAGCTCAACACAGGGCACCCACATTGCTGGCGTGCAGGCGCTGCCCTGTGCCAGTAGTGTATGCTGCACACGCGCCACAGGATGCAGTAGGTGTCTGTCTGTCTGTCTGTCCTCCTGAGCTCAGCCTCAGCCACGGGCTGAGCCTGGCCCATGCTAGTCCCTGATGCTTCCCGGGGAGGGCTGTGTCCCGTTGCCAGCCATGTGACGTTTCCATTTTCAGAGAGATTTGGAGCGATTGTGTGCTCATCTTTTCCCGTGACATTGCAGAAGCATCCTGGCTAAGGTTTTTGCTAAGTGAGCGTATTTTGTCTTAAAATTAATTCCTTCATTAACCGTCAGGAACAAGCCAGATAGCCAGATTGCTTTGACTGACTGCAGGCTGTGTTTGGATTTTTTTGTTCCTAGATTCTCAAACAATTAGGTGCTCGTCTGCTGAATATTGGGAAGAGGTCAGCTGGGTTGTGTGTCTCTCAGCATTGAGCTGTATTTTTCTTTTTTGGTCTGCTTCCCTGATGTTTTGCAAATAGCTCCCATTCCTGATAGGGATGGCTCTCCCTGTTTCTAGACACATGTGTTTGAGCTGGTCCTTTGGGGTCTTCCATGAAAACAGACTTAAAACCCAGGTTCACCTGGAGCATCCTCTGCCTCGCTTGGTGAAACCGGTGAAGTCGAAGGCTTATCGAAACACCAGCCACGAACAGTGAATCCAGAATTTAGCACTGGGCTCATGAGGAACTACAGTATTATTTCAGACTAAGTATTTTTATACAGGTGATCACAGTGCATGATTTCACTCCATTTCATGCTTTTGCAGCTAAGAATAATTTTAAGGCCATGGAAAATGTGAAATAATGACAGTATTTTCCCTCTTCTGGCCAGCCCTGTTAGAGCTCTCAGCTGTTAGAGCCAGCCTGGCTTTATAGCCAAGAGGTACAACAGGAAAAGGTGACAGAAAAATTTAAAACACTTCATGAAGTATTTTACAGAAGAGTGATGTGGCATATATAGGCAGGTTAATAGTGCGGTATAAGTGTTTAACTGGCACTTGGACACAATGCAATTGCCACAAGAGCTCATGCTATAAAACCTTTAATCGGCACCACGTTATGGGGTCTCTTGAGCCAGATCCTGTTGCCATCACACAGGCGACTGATGCCCTGGGTCTGGTGGGGCACTCGAGCTTGGAGGCTGTGGTGTCCGGTGGAGGAGCAGCGGCGTGGGTTACGGGCACGCAATGCCTTGGGTCAATGTGTCCGGCGTACTCGGGCTAGAGAAGCTCCAGGGGTTGCCTCTCCAGGTAGGATAGCGTGGAGGTGGCTGGGGAGCCTTGACCCTAGGTCTCACTGAGGCTGCTGCATGGAGGCCTCCTGGGGCCACGTCAGCAGCGAGCGAGAGCTGCAGACCTGCTCCCGAACAGCAGAGCCCGGGGGGAAATCAGCACAGTGCCAGAGACCTCGAGGGTCCTCAGAGAGCAGGTTGTTACAGAGCTGCTCTGGCTGCATGAAACTTTCATGATGCTTCTGAGGTTCCCTGTGTCGAGGCTCAGTGTAAATCCTGCGCTGTTTGTGGAGGTTACCAGGCCGACTAACTGCATATCGATCTTTCTCTCTGCATTATCATCAGGTGTAACTAGAAACAATCAAGGAGCGTGTGCGTGCAAGCCTGCATTCAAGCGGACATAAATGTAAATCTCCTTCCTGTTCTGCAGGGTGAATTCCATCAAACAAATTGGTTTTGGAGTGGAAGTTAGCCCTGTTTCTGCTTAAAGTCACATTTTTCCAGTAGAGGAGGTAGAAATGTCAGGTTTTGGGACCATATACATCTCTGCCTTTACACCAACAAAAAATAATCAGGCTCCAATCAAAACTTGTCCCCTCTTATCTTGACAGTTGTTGACAATGATGGATGGAGACAGGTTTAGAAGATCAAACGCGAGACAATCTGTACTGCATTTCAAACCACCTAAGGCTTGTAAGTGCCAATGTGACATCTGGTGGACTCAGTAACACGAACCGCACTCTAAAACACCTCCGCTGTCGCCATCAACCCTTACTTACCACTGTTATAAATTAATAGCTTTCTCCAAGATATTTTAACGTATTATCCCACATGTGTACTTTGTGTGTTTCTCTGATAGGGATAGGCTGTTGAGTGAAATTATAACCACATGATTCTTCGTCCTTAACCACCAGTGGCTTGCTACTTTTTATTATCTTTTCTGCCTGGAGGAGTTTCAGAACAAAGTAACTTCTAAAAATCACAGCTTTTCTTTAATACAACGTCTGGATATAAGTTTATTGTGCTTTTATTGGATATAAGTAAACACATTTCTTAAATATATTCCCATCGACAAAAAAATATTTGACATGAGGTAAAAAGAGTACTGATGGAGACTGCCGAGCCCCAGTGTGTATCCGTAGGCAACATTGGCGCGGGTTGGTGCGATGGTGCAGCTGTTTTCTCCCATGTTGTTCATGCCTTGAGGGCAGGAGGGTACGGGAAGGGCAGTGGGACCTGCAAGTTTAATATTGGGCTGTAAGAGGATGGTGTTGTCTCTTTTTGCCAAATAGTACGTTGGGATCAGCGTGCGGATTTCACAGTAAGTGACACTGGAGGGAAATCTTGAGCAAATGGGCTCAAGTCGTGCTCAGGGGGAAACGGAGAACTCGCCTCTCCCGTTCGCAGCAAGACAGGCCCACAGCAGAGTTATTTCATTTCCCATTACGTGACTGCTGGAGAATGCATAATTTGCTCTGATGACTTGAGGCGAAGCAGGTTGGTTTTTCATGTCTTTGACATCATTTTTCAAGGCTGCCAACATCACTTGCTGCCTCGAGGGCTAGGAGGGCTCAGAGCTGAGCACAAGGATCCTGCCCGTGGGCACAGCACTGGGTGCTCGCGCAGGGGCTGGCTGCAGCCGGGCGGGGAGGAGAGGGGCAGAGGAGGGATGTGGCACTCCTGGGACTGGTGCAGGATGGCGGCAGGGTGCGATTTCTCCCAGCAGTGCCGGCCCCGTGCAGTGCCAACATGTTAATGAAGCCTTAACGAACTGCTGCTTCCACATGCTTCGCCCTACTGAACCTGGAAGGGCTGGAGGAGGGCTGCAGGGATGGGGCAGCTCTTCTAACCCCTGTAATGCACCTTGCTATGTATACACACCGTCTTTATACAGAGTAATGATTTTTCGCTATATGAGATAGGCCTTGGTGCTGTGATGAAAGGCTCAGCCCCTCCTTGTCGCTCATTGTGCAGCCAGTCTCCACCCCAGAGATCGCGGCTGAAGCACTCGTATCGCTCCTTCCCCTGCGTGTCTGCGGGACAGAGGCAGGGTAGCGTTTACGTCTTCTAAGAAAGAGGATATCCACCCAGTTTTCTGGATGCTCTGTCCCCATTTCTTCTGCCCCTTCCAGTCTGACCCCGCTCCGAGCGCAGGTAAAGAATAGGGAACACTTCCCGGTGCATTACGTCTTACAGGAGGCAAATCGCCGAAGCGTGCCTCCCCTCCAGCAAGCATCACGCGGGCTCCTCCTGCCGCCCTCTGCCCCGCCACCTCGGGGGGACGGGGCTGGCCCCACGCCGGTCCCCACGGGCGGCTCTCGGGGCTGCTGCAGCTTCAGGCCCCCTCCCCTTACAGGGGCAGCAGCACCGTGCTGGGCAGAAGGGAAAGCTGTGAAGAGTGAGATGTGGCCAGCAGGCAGTTAAATTTTCCACTTTTCTGATCATTAATACCATGATTACTCTGTCTAAATAACGTCCAGGCTCTGGCTGCTATATTACCTGTCTTAACCGTGATTTACTGCCATAATAAATTAGCCCTTAAGCCAAAGAATCAAAAATAATTGGCCTTATATCTTGGTCCCCATTTTATCCACTGCTCCTTTTCCCTCTCCACATGGCCTCTTTCTCCCTTACTCATCCTCTAACATTTTTCTCCCCCTTATTCCTCCTCAGTGGCCACTTTCTGATGCTTTTCTACTCCTTGTGCTCATCCTGGGACTAACGGGCCCGCTTTCTTGTCCTTCATTTTCTCCTCTCAAGCCGTCTCAGGCTGCCACGCTGGTGGAGCAGGAGGGGTGCTCCCGTGGGGGGGCTGGAGCAGACCCTTGTCCACCGCAGCCGCTGTGGTCCTGGGCAGAGGAGGTGATGGGCAACCTGCGGGCTGCACGGCGGTGGAGGTTGGCGAGGACGTCAGCGTCGCAGTTGTGTTTTAAAAGGACTTCAAAATGAGGCATGCTCTTATTGCTCTAAAAGAATATTAGGTGACCTCTGAGAATGAAAAACAGCAGGGAGAGGGTTGTTTTGATGGCCTATGAATTTTCTGCACCTTTTTGTGTGGTTCTGCTTCATGAATTTAACCTGAAGGCTTTTGACGCAATGCTCAGCAGCATGCGTGCTCAGTCCTGTGACCTTTCAGTGTCACTAGCTCCCACCGCATCCCCACTGCGCAGCAAACCATCTGCTCCCAGTGCACCCAGCCAAGGGGGCAAAAATATATATTTTTTTAGGAGGTAAAGGGGTGGCAGGGGAGGAAGGTGGATTAAGAAGGGCCGATCTGGCAGCAGGGCTCGAAGACTCAGTGATGGTAACCTTCTGGGTTCGGCACCATGAGATGCTCTGAAAGCAATTGCAGCACAAGGCGTGCAAACAAGAGTGGCTAATAGAGGCTTGATTTATCTCCTGAAGCAAGAAAGAATGGGCTCAAAAATGTGTGCATGCATGTGTGCGCATGTATGCGTGTGTGTATCTATATATGTATGCATGCAGAGATACTGGAAGCGATGAGAGCGCGCGCCTCCTCCCAGGAGGTGATGTGTGCCATCTGAGCTCTGTGGCTGGTTGGTGACGCTGTGCAGTGGACAACTTCACCTCGCCCTCACCGCTGCCCGCATGTATCACGCTGAACACTGCAGCTCTGAGCTGGTTTATTCAGCAGAGTATAAATGGGACAGCTTTTGCTGTTGAGCTGCTCTGAGCACTCACTAGAACAGCTTGAGAGAGTGGAGGTTTTGTTTTTTTTGTTTTTTTCCCCCTTACTTCCTTTAAATAAATGGGCATTTTCTTTCTTTTTTTTTGAGTTGCTAATGTTCATTTTGCGTGCAGGCGTGCGGTTCCAGTCCTGTTTGAGAATGCACACAGTGGAGTGCAAAAATAAAGATTGTATCTCATGCATAATGCATGCCCCAGCAACCCGCTTTAACAAATTACCCAAGTAGATTCCTCTGATGGGGCTAGGGGGGAAGGAGGGGAAAAAAAATATTGTAGCAAGTTTCTAAAGAAACAAGATAAACACACAAAAAATAGGCCTGCAGAACTTTTCTCAAGAGGGGCCAATTAAAAAATTAGAGATGTGGCCACTGAGCAGGGAGCAGTCGCTCCGAGCACGGGATAGGGCAGGGGAGCACCGGGTCCTGCAGCCCCGGAATGGACGGGGGAGCCCAGAGCTGCGGTGTCTCGGGACTTGATTTTGTGTTGTTGGGAACGTGTTAGATGAGAGACTTCCTGTGTAGCTAGCCAGGAAAAGAGGTTATTTGTTGGTTTATTTATTGCTTTCAATTTGCTGGTTTGCTACGACGCGTTGCAACTCAGCGTTGGTTTTGTGCTGCTTCTCCGGAGACAGGAGCGAGCTGTGCAAAACACAGGTGTTGTGCGTGGGAGGAGGGTGAGGAGGGGGAGAGGAAGGTGGGAATGGGCCTCTGAAGCAGCCCGAGATCTTGTTTGTCACCTTGGTGTCACCAGCAGTCGCTGTTCTGCAGCCTGGGGAAGCCGGAGGGCACGGCCTCCATCCCTGAGCTCAGGGGCATTTGCTGCGACCACGCTAGAGGCTCTGCTCCGCAAAAAGGCATAAAGTAAGCGACCAAGCTTCCTCCCGGTGCACGCGTGCCGTGGCCCCTGCTAACTCGGAATTTCCCGCTGCAGGAAGGCAGCAGAGGCGGCAGCCCCCTGCCCTTCCCTGGGAGCGCAGCTGCGCGTCCAGCGGGATGTCCAGCCTCGTGGTGGAGAAGGACGGCATTTTAGGAGCCGGCAGGGTTTGGTTTGCTTTTGCTGGGTGGGGGTTTGGCCCCGCACCCCGCTGAGGCTACTGTTGCAAGCAGGTTGGGTGCTGGGCTGCCCGCATCACCCAGCCAAGGATGGGGCACCCTCGAGCATTCGTCCAGAAGCCAAAGCCCAGCGAGCAGGGCCCGACGGGTTTGCCTTTAGGGGAGTTACAGCAAGCAGAGGGCAGGTGATGCTGACAACACAAAAGCTTCAGAAAGCACAAAACGTGCTGCTAATGCACCTTAACCGTAACACCAACGGCTTCTGGATCATTGTGCTCGTGTAGGGCACATCTTAAGACTGTTTGGGTTTGTGTGGTTTTTTTTTGTGTTTTTTTTTTGTGTGTTTTTTTTTTGTTTTTGTTTTTTTTTGTTTCTTTGTTTTTGTTTGTTTGTTTGTTTCATTTGAGTAAGTCAGGTCAATAAGCCCTGGCTCTAAATCTCATCTTTTTAATGTCATCCATGCTAATGAGCCCAGGACTGTGTTTGGGATTTATTTCGGGAGCAGCAGCTCCACGCTGAGCACTGGGGCTGGCTCCAGCTCCTCTGCCAGCGCAGGGGGCTCTTGCTGCCTGGTGGCTGTCCTGGGGGGCTCGGACACCACCCAGGGAGCCGAGGTGGGGATGGAAGAGGTCGGTATGGGAACAGCGTGGGGTGTGCGGGGGGTACCTGTGCTATCCACGCAGCTTTTTTCACATTACAGACATGAGAACGAGATCAGCGTGGCACGCTTTGCCGAGTGCACCACTGCTAGGTAAGGGTTCGTGCGCGCGTTACCAGCCTGCGAGGCCTTTTGGCTTCAGTGGCAACAGAATGCCAAAAAGTTTTGCAGCTTTTTTTTTTTTTTTTTTTTTCCTCCTCTCTCTTTTCCATATTGCCATTTCTGTTGGATTTGAAGGTGATGACAGGAACCACTTTCTGTCTAGTTCAGGAGCGTTTAAAATACTCCCAGAGCGCGAGGAAGGCGCGCGCCGCCCCGCTCGGCTTGGCAGGACGCTGCTCAGCCGGGCGAGAGCTCTGCTCTGCCCAACCCCGCCGGTCCCAGGAGCTCTGTGACATGGACACGGCCGGGTCCACCCCAGCAGACGGCATCCCACAGCCTCACCGGCTCACTCCCCAAAAAAATGGAACAGGCAGCGTTTGTCTAGATCAAAACACCACACAGATTTACTGTGCTTTTGTTTTTAAATGCTTGACTGCATTAGCATTGATTTATTTTTAATACAACCAGCCACCTGTGATTTTGATTATTACTTCTGTTTGTTCTCTTTGGCAGCTGTAATTACAGCGTGGTTCGTCAGCTGTGACTGCAGCCTCCCAGCCACGATGCCCTGGAGGGGGGGTTTGGGGCTGGGCAGCACCAGGTATCAGTGGCAGGGAATGGTGGGCATCTGTGATGCACTGCTCTGTCCCCAGTGATGCTAAATAGTTCCTTTATTCATTGCTTGGATGTAGCTGCACACGTCGTAGGGGCCTAAGGGGAAGGAAAAAGCATTTTCTTTTCTTTTGAATCTCAACAGGCCTTCATCATCCTGTATGAGAAACACCACGGCCGGTTGTTCGCAGCCTGCAGGACCGGGAAGAGAGCAGAGAGGCTCAAGGTCGCAGGTAAAGAGAGCAGACCCGCAGGTCTCCTGACAGCGGCTCAAATGCTCGCTCCTGAACTACTCTCACTGATGTTTCAAATCACCTTGCACATGTAATGAAACTACAGGCAGGAACTCGCTAAGCAGATGAGCCCCTCCTTTAATTCCATTTGCTTACACTGCTTATTTTTCTCCCGCATAATTATTTTAAAAGGAAATTTAATTTTGTTTAATGGGAACAAAGTTTAACACTCCGTAAGCTTTGTCTTCTGCAGCCCTCCGTCTGGTAAGCTTTTTTTTTTCTTTCTTTAATTATTTTTAAGCTGGCCCAATAACTTGTGTGTGTTTAAGAGGCACTTCTCATTAAGATGAAATACTTCCATCTCATAGGATCATCTCTTTTTAAAGACGTGATGATATACTACCATTTTTCCCCAACTAACCCAATTTCAATAGCGAATATATCCCCCCACCCGCCCAGCACAGGCAGGGATGTGTGCTGGATGCAAGCTGGATGCAGCAATCAGAGCTGACGTGGAGAAAAAGGGGGTCAGGAAAGGAGCTCTGAGTGGGCACAGCAGGGACCATTAAGAAGTAAGTGGCAAATCATCTCAGGAAAAGGAAGCATTTAATTTTTATTTTTTAAGTACAGATGGCGTAGGGGAAAAAAAAGGCTGCTAGAAGACCAAGAGACATGGGTGCACTATATATAGATGTACAGCTGTTTCCTTCAGGTGTTATAACTCAAAAACGTAGGATGATTAATTTTGAAAGTTGAAATGTATAGCAGATTCTGATTACATCTGAGTGTCTATAATTTAGCTACTTAGTAAAATTAACTTGACGTTTTTAGTGAGCTATGAGGACAATAATGTGTGAAGAGACTGAAAAGCAAGTTTGACTGCATGCTCTTTCCTTACCTCCCCCCTTTTCAATTTGCAAAGTTTATTTTTAACTTTTTCAATTTTTCCAGCATCTTTCCTCTAGCCCAGACAAATGAGTTTGCTTCCCCCTGCTGTCAGCTCAAGACAACGTTTTGGTTTTGAGCATTCCGCTTGATGGACTAGAGCCGCAAGTACTCAGCAGCCGCAACCTGGGATGGAGCTTCAGGCCAACTCAGGTAGGGGCCAGCTCAGGCTGGGATCTCCGAGGCAGGTAACGTTTATGAGAGCATGAGACCTCCAGGAAGGCAGTGGGACCCCGGATTAAATCCCTTTTCATATTTCAGAGAGAGCCCATTTTTGCGCACTTCTGAAAAGCAGGTCATAGCAGGGAGCACGGATGCAGGTAGCCTGAAAGTGCATGGCTTTGTTGTTTTTCTTTAATAAAATCTCGCTTACGTGCACAACATTTGTGGGGAGAAATGGTTGTGTGGGAGGGCGGACTATGACAGACCATCCCACCAACCAGTACTGAGGACCAGAGTCTCTGCAACTGGTACAACCGCTAGCTGTTGTGCTGGCGAGCCCTCAGCACCTAGGCACGCGGATCTGCGCAAACGGAGGATGCGCCAGCTCCAGCCACTTCGTCCCAAGCTGAAATTTAGAAGTGAAGTGATAAAAGCGTGACTTTGTGGTATTCAGAGTATTATATTTGAATATCAACAGCTGTTGGGAAACTAATTTGACCAAACCAAAGCTTCAGTGGGAAGAGCACAGATATTGCGACTTGTCGTAGCCTCTGCGTGTTGTGCATGCACTGCCAGACCCCTCAGAACGGCTCACAGCTCTCAGCCAGCGCGGTGGCTGTAATAGCTGCCTCCTCCACGGCCATGTTTCGATGAGCACAAATTCATTTTCTGTGAAAGACTGTTGCAGGCTGGCTGTTCTCTAGAGTGTGGCATCAAGGACCCAATATAACCACAACCCTGTGTTGAGCTTTCCCAGACCTGGAGCTAACCTTCACTGATGACAAGGGCAAGTTATCTTGTATAATGGGGACATCATCAACTTGGAAAAAAAAAATCACACTTCGTGAAATTCATTTAATTCACTAGACTTCATGGTGCAATCACGGCTCTACTTTTGTAACCAACAATCCTTCCAGTTCTGGTCTTGTCAGGGTTAAACTATTTTCCCAGTTCGTGTTGTGCCACTGGGAGCAGGCTGCACGTAGTCAGCGCGGGCAGCTCAAACTGGGAGCGGAATTGAAAAGGCAACGGGCAGGATGAGTGGAGCACAACTAAGCATGTTTGTTTTAGATTGGTGTTCTCTGGCCTGGCCAAAGCATCACTATTTGATATCAACACGGGACATGAAAAAAAAAAATTAATTTAAATTTAAGAAACATTTTTCAGTGCTTTTAGCAGAAAAATGGATTTCAAAACTGTCTGGCTTTGTCTCTTCTGTGACCTTCTGTTCTCCTGGTACAGACCCGGGGCGTAAAGAGGGGAATGCAGTGTTTCTGCCAACAGCAAAACGCCTTTTGATCATGACTCCTTGAAAGCAAGTTTCCAACATCTGAACTCAGCCATGACAAGCGCTTCTACCATACCTAACAAACGCAGCTGATAAGGGCTGGATTAATTTTAGTCACAGTCAGGAAGCAAGTGATCTGTGCCAGCCATTATGAAGATTTCAATCCCTTGATGTCTTTGTTCAGTAAGTGCTCAAAGTTCTGATGTTTTAAACAAAACAACACAAACAGATTTGTGATTATTTTAAAATTTAATTAATTGTCTGATTCTAAGTAGTATTTTCAGACCTAGCATCAATCTAAGTTTCTAACAGGGCAATGAGAAGCTCAGAATCAAGTGGCTTCCAGAAGAATCTTCCAGATAAGATTAAAATGCTTTAAAATATTGAACATTTTTCACGTTACTATAAAACAATGACAGCTGGCAGAACTATTTTTCTTTAACCTACATTCTTCAATTTCAGCAGTGGAGAAACAGTTTGGAAGGTGGATCATGCTCTTGATTCTTTCAGGACATGTTTGACTACAACAACAAATAGTTGTACAACTTGACATACAAATACAAAATCTCAAATGAGCCAACTTTTAAAAAAATCTGAATTTTTCTTCAATACCTCCAGTACCTTGTTTCTGTAATAAATATTAAAAACCATAATCTTTCACATTGCAGAAAATGTTAAATAAGTTATTTACCAAAATATTTTTTGTCTTTTTTTTTTTTCCCCTCCAAAGGCTGATTCCATTAAAAGAGCTGAATGAACATTTTTTACATCAATAAATAGTAAGGCATAAAGAAGCAAACATCATTCACAGGAACAGTCTTTCTTTATTACTGGAACTTTCTCCTTCAGAGAATCCTTTTTTTGCTGGTGTAGGAAGCTGATTTTTGATTGTCAGCTGGTGGGACCTGGTTAGAAAAGCAATAATTATTACTATTTATAGTACTTCAAATGCACACAATTTGACCTTATCCCTAGGCTATAATCCTGCAAAAGGACCTGCAAATATGAGCTCCTGTATTCAGCAGATCTTCAAATTAAAGTGATAAGATTTCTGTAAGCATAAAGAATTTTTTATGTCAATCTCTAACTCAGGTAGGACCGAGACAGTAGTACAGCAGCTGCATAAGGAAGTACTCAAGAAGGCACTGCTGACGAGGATAATGAAGAAGAGATTCATGGAAAAAGAGGAAAATTTAAGGGCAGGCTGGGAAATGTACAGTCATTCAGAGTAGAATGGTGTGAGGAGAAGGATGGGATTTAGGAGTCAAGAAGTATATTACAGCCTTCTGGGAGTAAAACCTGAACCTTCTGGGAGAAATCAAATCTGAACTGTGGGTACTTAAACACTCAAAGTAATTTAATGCACTGCATTAACAAATAGCTGTTTGCAGAAGCTTTGCCTACTGCGTCTGTATTTAAAAAAACAGAAGCACTGGTTATTAACACACACAAACAAGCTTTAAATAAGGATGCCTTTTGTGAACTTATTCAGTAGACAACTTATTTGACTGTGATCTGATGAAAATAAACTATTGGAAGAAGAAGACAGACATATGAATGTTAATTTAGGGAAAGTATCAGAAAATAAAGGGTTTAGCTATTTGCTTGGCTGGTCATAAAACTCTAATTTAAACATCAAATATTGCAAAATATTTATCACACTAAACTGCTGTCACCCAGACTTGATTTTAACATTGTTTCAGTTGCAAACCCAAAGCAAATTAGACTAATTCTACAAAATACTACTGACATAGCAATGCATATTTCTAATGAGAATACACCAAGGAATTAAACACAGGCAGAAATTTTACTTACTTCCAGGTTTCCTCTAGCCTTCTTCAAGACATCGTGAGTTAAAACCACTGGAAACAAAGAGGTGATATTACACAGAATACTTCATGATCTTTCCTATGTTCTCCATATTCAAGTCTTATGACCAAATATTAAATAATGTATAAACTCACATTTACAAGACGGGCAGTGACCAGGCAACCATACACAGCCCCACCACCACTTTCAGCTTTCTTACTTTTCAAAATCTGGAACTGTTACTCTGTCCCAAGCCCTGCTTAGCAGCTCAGGCTGCTGTACGAACCTCCAGCTGCAACAACCCGAGGTATAGGGGCAATACTGTACAAGCAAACACAGTTAGGGAAGAGCAAAAGGCTTTGCTCGGGACCACAGGCAGGTCAGAAGCGATGCCAGCATTAGAATGCCATTTCCTACCCCTGTGGTCCATCTACCACACAATGTGCTTTTAAGATCTAAACATCAGAGGAGTGTTTTTCAAGTATTTCTACTGTGACAGGAGCGATATACGTGAAAACACACATAGCTCACCGCTACATTTAACATCACAGCTATGACCAGACCCCTGCGATACAGATGACCCAGTTCCCTCAATCCAAGGCATCAAAGGAACACTCTCTGTTAATTTTTAAGGGGAGATGGTGCATGATCTAACAGAGGGTGGGGGAAAGGGAGGAAAACGGTGCAGTGGAGAGGTTATGTGGGATGATAGGCTGGGAAGACAACAGATGGCAGAAGAAGTCAGCCAGCTCCTCCAGCAGTTCAAGGACAAAGCAACCTATATATGCTCAGGGGAAATCATGTTGGTGGCTTTTTCTGAAAGGGTCCAAGTTTTCTCTGTTCATTCAGCTACTTTGCCTCTGCAGGGAGAGAGCAAGACCTGTCAATGGTGGAGGGGATGCTTCCAAACAAAACTGATATTTAGAAATGTCAGGTTAAATATGTGATTCTCTAATCTGTGTCAGCTTCGTAACTGCTGAAAAATACCATTCGCAAGTACCAATTTAATATTCCAGTCTCAAAAATAAACAATTTAGCCATAATAAAGATTTTTCATTACAATAATAAGAACCCAACAACTCCAAGGGTATAGCTGTCATGAGATAATTATACCCTTGGCGGATTACTGCAATTTGGCACTGCATTGTTACATGTTCAGAGGTTCAGATGAGGTTTATAAGCATTCCATTCTCTCGCCCAGAGAAAGCAGACTGAAGACTCTGAGCCACAAGAATTTTCCAGTCTCTGCCTCTAAATATATTTAGGAATATATTTAGGAAAATAACAGTGGGAACCTAAAAATCCTCAGTGGAGTGACTAGCTAACAGGATGCTTTGAGAACGAAGGAAGGCAAGGTCACCTACTGGGATGCCTGTGGTTGCTTGCTAGCAAAAGGAGAAAGGACAAAATAAAAACAAGTATAAGCATCATAATAAAATCCAGCAGCTTCCTATGATTCACCAGTTTTGTTGTATGCTTGGTCAGGAATTTGTTTACAGATGCAATTTAGAAACATTTCTGAAATTGCTCTTTAAGGCAAAGGTAACTTGACATCCTTAATTCCCATAATCAATGAAACTTAGAGAAAATTGTATCTAGGTCTTTCTGTGTAGCAGAGTGCTCTCTGCTCATAAAGAACTCTGCTAGTAAATTCATTTCACCTGGCAAACTAGATTTTTCTAAATCAAAAATATTAAATTCAGTACATGAAGAGAATTTAGAGTATGTGACACTAATAGTGAAGCTGCTGCTAGCCAGGCATTCGCATTAAGAAGATTTCAGAAAATTCAGGTTTCATTTTATTAGGACCTAATTCAGAAGAGGTTGGATGTGCTGAAAAGAAGTGAACAAAATAAGAAGGAGATACACTATTTTCTTTTTGAAAATGTGGATGGGTAGAGTGGCTGTGGGGAGATGGTTTTGGACATAAGGCTAAAATCTCTGCTGATTTATACTCTGCACAGCCCTACTGAAATTACCCTTTGTATCTGAGATGTCACTGGAACTCGGAACTGACCAAACTGAATCAGTAAATCTATCCCAGGGATATTTTTGGGATAGACATAATATATAGCTTTGATATTTATATCTCAATCCCAAACCGAGTTATTTAACTTTTAAACCTAAACAAAACCTAACTTTGGATTTAATGTAAGTAACTCGTACAACATTTGATATAACACTTCTGAAAGAAGTGATCAAAAACAAGCCCATAAATGCTAAAAAAAAAAAAAAAAACAAAAAAAAAAACAAAAAAAACAATCTGCAAGCAGAAGACACATGTAACTTAGATATAAGAATTACAGGCTGTGGAGCAAAACAACATTAATTCCTCCTCACTGCATTTAAATGACTTGAGTGACATAGTATTACAGCCATTTCTGTAACTTTGTATGATGTATAACATTTTACATTCTAGGTTAATTACTGATAACATGAATGCCATTCCAGCACAGGCTAATGAGTCATTTAGTCCTGTCTCTTAAGAGAAGGTAAGGATAGATTTTAAGAAGAAAATTAAATCCTCCTCCTAAGTACACACACTGCCATAGCATGAAGGTAGAAGAGAGGTGTAGCTCCACTCAAATCTGTTCTGATTAACAGATTAAATTCTAAAGCAGAAGAGATGCATCTCTTAGCACAGTCAGCTAGCCTAGCACAACTAGAATACAGTCCATGTGCTACTTGTTGTTTCCAGATGATTTTCTAGATATGGCTGCTAAGGGTAAAATATCATTTCACGGCATGTCCTAATTTTTCCTTAAAAGACTCATAGTAAGCTCCTGTTTCCCTTGTTCTGAGCCTTTTGTTCTCTCTCAGCTCAGTTTGGTGTACAGTGTTGACAAATCTTTGCTGCTGCTGCTTTGGCTTTTCCCAGTATTCAGCTGTCTAATGCCATATACACAATAGACAGGCATCTCAGAACGTCTAAAAGCACAATTGCATATTTATCAAGACTGAGGCAAAATCACGGTTTTGAGAAGGACAGTGTCAAAAAGTTTGGCTGGAATGGTTTACAGCAACGGTAACTTTGCCTCAGTCAGGAACTGTTGTGAGACAGAAAAATATTCTGGAATTGCAGTAACTGAAATGGAATAACTCAAGTAATTAGCGGCAGCTGCACGGATTGACACATTATCAGTCGGCGTGTGAAACTGTGAACTGTTTTCATGTTATTCTATGCAGCCTTTTACAGTTGGGCAGAACCTTCCCATCTGAATGAGGCTCCATCGGTTCTGTACAGTCTGAACTTTATCAAGTGTTTGTTCCCAACAACTGAGAGCACACACAGAAATGCCAGTCGCAACGAGTGCCTATATTCATTTTGTTTCTCTAATTTCAGCAGAAGTCATGAATTACGAAAATAAAACAAGAACCATAAAACAACATACACTTACACTGGTCAATGATGACTTTCTCCATGTTTTCCTTCAGCTGGTTTGTGGAGTGCAAGCGTTTCACTGTGCTGTGTAACTTCTTCTCTTGCTCAGAGAGTTTCTTACGTAATCTAAGTATTTCTGCTTTCATTCCTTCATCCTACATTCAGAGATGAAAATACTATATTAAAGCATTATATAAATTATTTTATACACTGTTAATGGCTAGATACTTCAGTACAAGAGCCCTCAAGCTTCCTTAGCATATGAACAACTGTTAAAAGAGTGGCACATCACTCTGCCTGTCCTTCCACCTTCACTTCCCCAATGACAACGACAATTCTTAGCTGGCTTTTAGTGCAACTAGCTTTTCTGTTAGGCTGAGAGAAGTCTTAACACCACCACCACTCATTTTTCTTTTTAAATTTCCGTTTCTCTTTTTTTTTTTTTTCCCTCTCTCAACTGGAAAATGTAATGAAGGCCAATGCTATGGGATCAGCAAGTATCCTATCTGCCAGGTTCAGAACATCCAGCTTCCTTCTCCAGTGCTCTGTTCATAGTTGAGGCTGCCTTAATTGAAAGGCTGAAAGGCATCGTACAAGTGACTGTGACAGTTTTATTGCAAAATTATTTGACAGTATCATTATTCAAGGTTCAGTTTTTACCACCAATTCCAACAAAGTTATGGTTAGTATCTTGTAAAACAGGACTATGAGTAGCCCTGACATAGTCCGCCAGTATCACTGATCTGGATTCCTCATGCAAACTTAAGCTCATACATTTTTCTTCTTGTTGTGCTACCGGTTAAACAATAGTATCTTCTGGAATTCTCCCCTAGCATTTAGGTCTTTAGAAGAACTAATTACTCACAACTCCTGTGGGGCTAAACAGAAGGCAGTGAATGCTCAGTATCTTTTAGGAGACATTCTTTCATATACTGCATTCAAGACATCAGAAGCACTCTAATATCCTTAAGATATCACTATGCTGGTAAGAAAATCTAGAAAAGATTCTATCAGACTCTAATTAGGTGTTGTACTGGAAACACAGATCTCCCACATATGAGATCAGATTTTCAGACTGATCCAAATCAAGAAGGTTTAGATCAGCATGACAGTAAAGCATTAGATGCATCACACATACACTGAGACACTTTTGTCTGTGTGTATCTATGGGATGTTCAGATACTGCAGTCCAGGCCAACATATAGCTGTCTATATAGATTATACACGAGGATAAAAATGGAAGTATTCACGCTTCTCAAGAAAGCCCAAATACGGAACTGAAACATGAGAGAATTATACTGCTTTTGTGATATTACATTTAAGAACGCTAGAAAATAACAACAAAAATGTTACTAAAATGATATACAAAGTGTTTGCTTTCCTAAAGCTTTATCTTCTTCCGCAATATCCTGCTTCCCTTGAGAAACACATACAAAAACCTCAGGGAGAAAAATTTCAGATTTATTTTACAGCCAGAGTTTGAAACAGTTTCATTGTTGAGTGGTGATATCATGACAGTATAGATAATTCATTCCTCGTTCAGTTTACTTTCATTCATTTGCATAGTGAAATCCTTTTTAGTTAAAATGTTATAAAACTTGTCTCAGGGTTTTGTCACACTTTTAAAAAAGCATCCTATTTTACAGCTTAGGCATCAAAAACGTAAAAGAAAAATGTAGCTCAGATTACATCAAAGTTGCTGAAGTTTCTGTTGTTACTGGTATAATATAATCAAATTGAATTTGGTTCTACAATAGGGAGTCCAAACATTTTCTCACTGAAATATTTGCCATCTGCCTAGGTGTTCTGAATATCATGTAAAAAGGTTGCAGATTACATCCTTAATACGAGGTATTTTATAAATAAACCGCCCAGTATGCAATATGATCAGGACAGAAAGCCAGTACGTACTCAGCTTTAGCCTTCAGCAATGAGAGCTATCTAAAGACTGGGCATCCTGGGTTCATGATTTTCAAGATTGTCCCAAATGACATGTTCCTAACTGGTGTATCTTCCTTGACACATTACAACAGTTCAAAAAAACGTCAAACAAAACGAAACATAATTGTACCTGAGTGCCATGAGCAGTACTGTGTACAGCTTTCATTGGAAGGGAAACTCTCCAGAGAAGTTTCAACAAACGTGCAGCCTCTTCTAAAATCTGCTGCACTGTGTTAGTATTCACAGAAAAGCTATGCAGTGATGCCTGGTCTGGTACCTATATCGTAGGATTAGATGCACATTATATTTTACCTTTAAAAAATTATGAAAATGTAATCTTCATTAATGGTTTAAATCCAGCTGGTATGATTTTATATTTAAGATGATGTACACAGCTCTTGTGTGCCACAAAAGCTGATTTGTTACTTTACAAAGACTGCTGAATTACACATTATCTAAGAATTTGGGGGAGGAAGGGGATATATCCCAATTAATAACCATGATTAATAATAGATTACATTTGCTAGATTTGCTATGCCACATGGTAATAGTTGGCAACTCTTTCCTTTCTCTGTTTGTATTTTGTGTCATGTTATTTGAAAGTCAAATGATTACAGACATCAATTTAAGCAATATAGATGTTTCTTCCTTAGCAGACCTTTTAAACTGTTCTATTTAATGCTAAAATAACTATCAGGACACACATAAAATGTTTTTCTCTGCTGACAGACGAGAAAACCAAATTGAAGAAATTGCATGAATGTGAAATAAAGGAGAGAAAGAATGCAAGGGGAGCAAATAAATTGCCACAGGAATAATGATACAGAAGGGGGGAGGGCTGTGAAGGAAAAGCATTTACAGTTTCTGCCCCCACCCAGAATATCATCTGAACACTTATTTAGCATTGCCATCTAACCAGAATCCTCCTGTCACATAAAGCATCCCATTTGCTACATAGTCTGAAACTTCAGTGATGTAAAGCTTGATAGGAAACTGCAAGTTGTGAAACTTACTGCTTTTATCTTTACACCAATAACAGAAGTCAAAAACTTAGAGAGATTACTTTTCCAGTCATTATTAGTATCTTAACTAGGTCATTTGAAAACATATGATACTTCAGAGAGTCTTAAGTGTCATTCAGACATTGTTCTACTGTGAGTACACATGTAATACCACAAAAAGAATTTCAGAATTGTTGTAGGCTGCATCTTCAATAGCTTTACTAATTATAACTAGGAAATAAAAACATTCTTAAAAACAACTCCAGTAACAGTGATTCAACAGCGTCAATGAGCAGTCTCCATTCCAGTGTTTCACTGTTTTTTACCACTGGCACGTTGTTTTAACCTTCTGATCCAAGTCCTTCCTGCCGCAGTTTAAGTTTCTTGGTTCATTATTAGCTGCCATGGACGTATACAGAATGTTCCTTCCCTTTTGTTGAAACTTGTAGGTAGATTTGTCTTATTCTGTCCACCCCAAATACACTATCAAGCTGTTAACTGTATCCAGATATTAACACTACTAAGTAAGAAAAAATTAGCGTAAGTAAACACTAGTTGTTCTCCTGATTCTAGAGAAAAAGGATGAAATATCTATTTTTTTTTTCCTTTGGTATATCATTCAATACAAGGCAAACATTTTATTGGTTTAAGAACTATTATGCTTAAGACTACAGCAAGAGTACCATGACTTGATATCACTATGTCACCCATGATGCAGAAAGGATGATACCCTATGTCTCACAAGACAAGATTTGATCATTAATGAGATATTCAAGTTGCTAGATGAGCTACTGCTATTACTAAAGTATTAAACTGCTACCAGGAAGTAGAAAAATATTTAAAAGCTTCCCTAACGTAAAACCACCCTCATCAGCATACATCAGTCATTAATGTACAGTTATCACCTGGTGCTACCAGAGGGCAGAATACAGGTAAGTGGAGAACATTATCTGCTGTCTATCTTTGGTTGTATATTAGATTTCTTTTAGCTGTCTCTCATTTCCTGGGTTTATCCCAAGCCTCCACTACATGAGAATCTCCTTAATTATTTTTATCCTTAGGTTACTGATACATACCCTTACTAT
>VXAL01014932.1:374071-411479 GCA_013399475.1 Chauna torquata | reverse complement strand
AAAAATCCCCAAGTAACAAATGCTTCCAGCCAAGTTTGCTGGCTTTTGCCTAAGAGACACACCTCATTTAACATGAACTTTTCATACTGATGGCAGGGAAGAGTTTGCGATAGCCGAAGCACGTGCAAAGTTTCAAAATCAGATTCTGTAAACACAGAAGCATTTGTATGTGTTTGAGAAGTAACACACCAAATAGCAACATGCCGACCTCTGATCAAATCCACCATTTATCATCACTTTGCAATAAGACAAGTATATTTTTATTGCGTTGTCGCCAAAGACAAAATGAAATGGTCTTGTATGGGACGGGACGCTGAATCCTGAAAGCAGCCCCGCTCTAAAGCTCAGCCCCGAGCAGCGACCGCTCCGCACAGCCAGGGAAGAGGGCAGCTTTTTTTTTTTTTAACCTGTGGGCCGAGAAGATACTGGTGCACTGAGCAGTTTCAAAAGGGAGGTGGCTATAAGAATTTCACTCGTGGCCAAAGACATTTATGAAAGAATTGGGATGGAATTTTCTTCCCCCTCATTTTTGCTTGCTCAAAGAACTCAATCATTTCATTTACTAAGAGAATGAAACTCCTTTGCACTTCTCAATGCAAAATGATTGCATCTAAATATTTGTCAACATTACAGATCTTACCAAAAGAAATTAAATATCTTAAAGTGCCACTCTTAGCAAGATTTTTTTTTTCCATATCAAATTAGGACAATTTCATTAATTCAGCTCACAAATTAATGAAAATCATGTGGCTAAATACTCCAGACAGAGACCTGAGAAGTACATCCCATGCTTGCACAAGGAAAGAAAGCTGCCAGCCCATGACTTGTTTCAAGACAATGCAGCAGTGTGATGCACTCTGCAAAAAGTCATTTACCATCACGGACGTCACAGACGATTCCTTCAGGTAGCATGCAAAGCAGTCAGCCCCACGTTCTGCCCTGTAATTAAGCTTCGCAAGGATGCTAAACTGCAGCATTTGAAATGCTAGGCTGCAGAATGAAACCCTGTCATGTTCTGCACTGAGCAAAACACTCAAGGAGAAAAAGAAGGCAGCAAGAAGCAAAAGAGCAAGTTTATTTCAACTCTCGACTTTGCTGTATAATATAATTATTAATCAAGCTTGTCCTGACTTCACTGTGTCATAGCAGAGGATTAAGAGTCATGCACGAATTCAGGCCAAGGCGGTTTAGAATCCAAAGGATTTATCTGCCTTGCAAAAATAAATAAAACACAAGCCTCCTGACAGATTTCTACTGCCAAGAGTCAGCTAAATAAGTGACGATCTTCTAATTTTGCATTTTTAATTATGTACATGCCTGTCACACTTCCGTAGCTCAGGTTGAGCTGAGTTCTGCACCTAAAGCGAGGTTTAAACCACTTTGTTAGGAAGAGCATAGCATCTCCTCCGCCAAAATTACAGCACTCGCCTCTTCGAGGCCAGAACGCATTTTCAGTGAATTAAAATGTAATTGGTTAATTAGTTCAAGTAAAACTTGGAATTTTTTTTTAAGTGAGTCTTAAAGGAAATGCATTGCTCTGGCTTTGATTTTGGATTTTTTTTTTTTGTCAAGCGATCCTGAGAATAACAAACAACTTTGCAAAATAAAATATTATATCTAATTACACTGACTGCATTCAAACATTTCATTTCGAGGACGTAATGGCCATTTTCTGCTGTTGATCCTCCTTCTCTGGATGCTTCTCTATAAGCAAAGACAAACCGCGCTCGGCAGCGATGAATCCCGCCGCATGCTACCGTCCCTGGGGCGCAGGTCCCGCCAGACCTCAGGGACCGCGTCCTCCCCCAGCAGCACCCTGCTGCCCAGCTCCAGGCTGTCCCCCTCTGCCTCCAGCTCTGCTCGTGCTCAACGCCCGCAGGGGCAACACCAGCGCGGAGGCAAGGGGGACGTTTTCTGTTGAATGCTGCAGAAGAACTGCTTATCTTCAAGGGACACAGAGGAAAAAAAAAAGAAACATTGGTTTTTGGCCAACAAAAATATTTCCTTCTTGTTTTATGGAACGGAACATCAAGATCGGAGGAGCTGAATGTGCGCTGAGCTGAAGAGGAGCAGAGCGGGACCTCTCCGGAGGCACCCACGCTCAGAGCAGGCTCTCGAGGTGAGGGGACGTGGGACAAGCGGGAAGGGGCGGCAGGACAGCTGAGCCGCTCAGAAACCCGAGGTCCTGCCTGGAGAGAGCAGGATCTCCCCGCAGCATCGCTTTACGTTGCCCCTGTGCAGGTGCCAACAGGCGTTGCACGGATGCTCCCCACCGCGTCACCCCACCTTGCACTCGCCTGCTGCAGGGTCCATTGCTCCTTGAGGGGTGGAAATGAATAAACATTACTGATGGCTTTCCCAAGATTATTATTACTACTTTTTGACACGGCCGTTTCTGTTACCCACGCAGTGAATATCGCAATGGAGGGGCCGAGATCTCAGCGAGCGCACCCAGCCTGGCAGCCGCTGCGCTACAAAGCGGGAGGGAAGGGCGCGTACGGGAGCGCTCGGTGCCTTCCCCGGCGCTGCCCCTGGCTCCGGGGCTGTCCCCGCCGGGGTGCGGGGAGGTGGGCAGCTTCCTTCGCTGCCCATCGCACCCTACAAAAAGTCACCACAGCACCCTGGCTCCGTTACGGATCCCTGTCAGTCAGTCAAACACAGGTCACCTCTAAACCACGAGGCAGGGATTTACTCTCGCCCTGTAACCATGAGACAGCACCTGATGCCAACCTCGGCCCTTGAAAAGGGCTCGCAGATAAGACTTCCTTGCCACCTTCTCCAGCAAAAGGACAGAAATGGGGAAAAGCACCAGAGCAGGGTGCCACAGCTAACAAAAGAGCCCATTAATCTCACAGGTGCCACAGCTCCTAGAAATCTGCATCTGCCATCAAAACTTGGTGTTGATATTTCCAGTAGTTACACAACCTGCTTATTGTTTTAAAACACTCAAGTTCTCACTGAGTAATTTATTTTCAGTATCTCTATCAACAAATTTCAGCAGGAACAAAAGTTTTTCATTTGATGTCTGCTTATAGGACGATCTTATCGCTCACAATCTTATACGGGCTCTTTCAACAAGGTCTTAAAGCTCTTTATCTGCTAGGTTCCTAGTAGCAAAATATGATTGAAATGTTCTATTTATGCTCACTGGATTAAGGAGATGTTGCAAAAACCTGGAAGATGTAAGCAAGGTATTACAGCTGCACAGGCTGTTAAGATCTGAGGGGAAAGATCAATATGTGTTTGTGCAGTTTTACTGAAGCTGTGCCTTTAAAAAGAGGGGAAAAAAGTATGTTAAAGTACACCACTTCTCAGTGATGTTGCCCAGATTCAAGTACAAAAAGATAAAGTACACTTTATTATTGATGCTGAAATTATAATACATGTATTTCCAAGCATATTAACAAAGAGGATGCTCATGGGATTGAAAGCAATGACAATCGGGAAAAGTGCCTTTTCTTTTTTTCTTTTAATGGAAAAGGACCCACACAGTCGGAGGAGCACAGCACCTCCAGCCAGAGCCCCGAGCAGGCATGCTTGCTCCGCAGTATTCAGTGAGCCCGTCCTGCATACACTGGAGTGCTGCAGCGAAACGGGGCCACGCACGGAAACAAAGGCTGGGAGGAAGAGCTTGTGATTACCAAACACCTGCCCTCGTGGGGAGATGTTTCAATGCCTTTTTAAAAAAAGAAAAAAAAGAAGAAAAAAAAAAGATAGTTTTCCTCTTTAATTGCTGTTAGATAAATTGCTGGAGGCACACGTAAGTATGAAGCCAGCTGCAGCTTCCAGGTAGGGGGATGCTGCTGGAGGATGCTTTGGCACCTGGCACGAGCTCTCCGTGCACTGCCCCAGCTGGGTGCGAGGGAGCAGAAAGGAGTTTGCAGGAGGCAGCGTGAGGCTGGCCCGGGCTTCCCCGGCGCGCAGCCGCGTGCCGAGGGGCAGCGAGACCCCCGCCTGAGCAAGCGCCAGGGAGTGCGGACAAACAAAAGCCGGGACGCAGGCCGGCCCCTCACAAGCTGTAGGCAATTAAAAAGGCCCGTAAATGCCCCGCAAAAAGCACTTCAAAGGGACAGTAATTCCAGGCTCAGCCAGTCGAGACCGCACAGTGTAAAAATTATGAGTTTTCCCAACGGGGTGCTTTGTGTGAAAAGGCCAGGGCTGGTGGCAAACACCTCTGCCCGCTCCGAGGGGACGCAGGGCCGGCGGCGCAGCCTGGGCACAGGGGCACCTCACGGCACATTCCCCCAGGTCACCATCCTGCCGGGGCACCACCGATCCCGGGGGAGAGGCTAGCAGCAGGAATGATGCTCCTGCACCTCTGAGCGGCTCCAAAAGCTCCTAGCAGGGTGACTTTACCACCCGGCCCCAGCCCTGCTGCATGCCGGGCACGCAGCAGCAGACCTGCTCTCCTGCCGACTACGCACCCCACGCTGCCAGGGGGCGAGCGCGCAGCTCCCGCGCATAAAAACCACCACCAGCAGCAAGCGGCCTTTTGCCATTTTTATTTAATGAGCTTCCCTTCCCTGGGCCCTCCCCACCTCATGTTCTCAAGAGGGGCAGAAAAGCTGCCCCCCTCCCCGAGAAGCCAAGCCTGCGGAAACCTCTCCCCATGCACCGCAGGCACACGACCTCCTCTCCACCACAGCACCTCCCATTCAAGACAAGATGCATGGATTTTGGACATTTGATTACTTTTAAGTATATATTTTTCCCTCAAATAGACTGAATACAATGGTTAGGAAATTTGACAGAAAACTATTCTGAGCCATTTATTGCCTTAATACGCACCTTTGTCCAACAGGCAGTTTTGACAAGAGCGATAAATTCCAAATTTATGTCAACAGAGCATATGTTGAACACCTCATTTCTGAGCTAAAGCGGCATGCTGCCCCATAAATCACAGTTCTGTTTGAAATGAAAGTAGATTACAGGCCTGTGTTATTGAGCAGTTAGAGCTATAGTCATATAAATCAGAACTTTTAACTCTAGGCGATCCGTTGTGCAATTAACTAAAGGGTACTTTGTCATTTCAAGGCTTGTGCACAGACTTGGCAGGACACGCAGCTACCAGGGAAAGGCAGGAAAAAAAAGAAAAGCCTCCTTGGCAAGGCAAGGCTTTAACCGTGCAGAGTTTTGCTAAATACCTGTTGAACTAGTTAACACTAAAACAGAGAGCAAAAAAACAGACCAAACCCTGGGCCAGTGTCACCAGCCTCAGCATCCGATGCACAGCCGCTGCCACAGACTGGCAACCCTGGCTCCCAGGGTCATCTCCAAAATGGAAATAAACGCACGTGGCGCAGAGCGTGGCGGCGACATATATCGTCACATATACAGTCCTGGCGCGGGGCTCGCTTTATGCTCTGCAGAGTGCCAGGAAACGTTGCTGGAGCCCAGCTAATAAATAAAGGCGAGCTGACATCCACTACAAGGTTAAGCACTCACTTCCCACTCTGCAGAGCGCAGAACGGGGTTGTGCAAGGAAGCCTCACCCCGACCCGCTGTCAGCAGGAGGCATTAGCCCCAGTGGCCACGCATCTTTTCTGATATTTAAGGATTAGCGGGTGATGGACATTTGTGCATGGACCATTCCATCACGTTCATCCCAGCCTGACTCTCCATGGGAAAAGAGTGCATAGCATGGGGGCAAAACCCCTCTTTTTGGGTCTTCCCGATTCCAGGACTAAGGGAAGCTGATGCAGCTCCCGTCCCAGCACTGCCTGCACCTGAAGTCTTCCCCAGCCAAACCCCTGGCAGGCTCGGTTGGAGGATTGATTGCTCCAGCAACCTTGACAGCATCCCTCTGCAATGAAAAGCTGCATCAGTTTCCTTCATCCCGGCCACTGCAAAGGTCAGCTGGTGACAATAACTTCTCAGCAATAAACACAGAGACATGCGCACGCGCTTTAGAAGAGCAGGCCTGCTGTCGTGCCCAGCACTGGGCAGAGGCGAGCAGAAAATAGGAAAAAATGGGAAGATGGCAGCACAAGCCAGCTTCTCGTCACAGATGTCCCACGTTGAAGGGCTGAGCAAAACAGGTATGTGTTACTGTGCGTATATCACTGATGTGGCACCAAACCCAGTGAAAAATCATATGTACTCTACATGTTGCCATTAAAAAAAAACATTAAGCAATGAATATGTGAATGGCACTTGCAATCAGAAAGGCTAGGCAGAGGCAACCACTTCAATGAAGTTTCTGGCCATGCCCACAGTACAAAACTGCAGCATTTGAAGTACAAGGGGCTGAGCAGACACCGTTGCTGACCAGGTGGGAACGCATGGCTCTGCACCGCTGCAATGTGGGCTGGCATCAGGAGAGCAAACCCAAAGGCCTGCAGAGGTTTGCAGATCACTCCCCCATCACTCCCAGACCGCATTTTGGCAGCCAGTTAAAACACGATAGGGAAATCATGAGGCAGGCTAAACAGAAGCAAAATCTCACAGTCCTAATACGTTAAAAGCAAGATAAAAATAAGCTTTAACGCAACATTAAGAAAAAAAGAAAAAAGGCACAGAAAGAAATCTGTCCTTCTGAACTTCACAATTTCACGTTTGCTTTTATCTCCTTATGCTTTGCCCGTGCAACAATTAGAAATTCTCATACCACACCTGAAGCAGTACTGAATTTCACCACCCCCATGTATTTCCCAGGGAGCCTTTCTGTTTTCCAGAGCAGGTGCCGGGTGGAGCCGCACGTGTCCATCCCGGGGCATGGCAGCACCCAGTGCAGCCCGGCAGCATCTCCTGACCCTGCTGAGCTCGGGGTACACGGGAGAGGCTGAGCGTTGTGCTGCACGCGTCAGTGCTGTAAAAGGCGGAGGGGCTGCTGCAATTGCGTGTGAGATCTGGAAGGTTACCACCCTTATAAGTAGCAGCACTATAAAAAGATTCAGACACTAAGTATTTCCTTTCCTATAAAATATTCATTGCCGTATGTGAGAGCCAAGTAGCAGAAACCTCAAGCATTTCTAACTTTGTACTGCAGTAATAACAGAGTTTTATAGGAACCTTCCGATTTTATTTATATCAGGCTATAAATACATTGTTCCATCAGATACGGAACTGTAGGCTGCTGCGTTCCCTTCTCAGTGCATACAACACGCAGGCATAAAGTACAAGGTGGACAAAATAGGATTGGCGTGGCTTAGCATTTCAAATGAAATCAAGTTAAATAATTCAGAAAAAAAAAAGTCACCGGTTCTGTAACAGGTTCACTCGGAAAGGCTGCACATTCCTTTGCGCTGCTTGCCAAGAGCCAAGAGTATAAACAATATCTCTGTGGGGTAAGCTCACTCATCCTAATAACACAAATCACCTGTCAGTGCAGATCTGTGACCGACCGCGTATCTGAGCGCACGTATTTGCTTATGAGACTGGGCGCAGGAGCTCGCAGAGCGACGCCAGATGCGTCTCCTGGCAGAAAATTGCCATTTTGCTTCTCAGTACCGATCCTGCCCTGCTGGCACCAGCAGCAGCATGGCCAAGCCACAGACCCTTCCCATCACCGTGGCGCTGCGCCGGCTGGTGCTCAACTCTGCCGGCAAGCGTGGGGTTCCGGCCATCGGCATGGTCTGTCGTTAAGAGACGCTTGATTTTCACCCGCACCCCTCTCGCCCCAGTAAATCAATATGAAAATCAATTCATCCACTGATATACTTTATCAAGATACATGTAGCAATGCCACATCTCATTTACAGTGGGAATCTTGTGGAAACCCAAGGTCACCGGGTGGAAAGCAGTCTACAAAACCCACATTATATATTGGCTGCAAATAGAAAAGTGAATGAAACTGGGAGCAGAGCTAAGGAAGGAGCCTGGGGATGCAACAATTGCAGCACGGAGAAAGCACAGCGTCAGTTCGGCTTGCCAAGCTTGCCTAAATGTGAAGTAAGGCAGTGGGCTGGGAGGGACGGGGGCCCCGAAGCATCGCCCCCAGCCCAGGGGCGGCATCTCCCCTGCGCTGCGGCACCCACCAGCGCGCTGGAACAGGGAAGCTGCCAGAAGTCATGCAAAAGGGAGCAGGGAGGCAGGATCAAATGCCTGTTTACAGCCAGCGATAAGGAGAAAGCAAGTGCACACACCTCAGATAAGAGTTTTATATCTGTATCTCAGAGAGGGTTATTTCTCCCCCCTACATAGTTATTTACGGCGTTTGGTGACATCAAACCACACTCCTGCTGGAGCTGATGGCACCGGCCATGTACTGCCAGGGACGCTTGCTTGCTGCACAGGCACTGCTCTGCCCTCATCTCCAAACACAGCAGATTAAAATAGCAGGAAGAGCTATTAAGGGCATAAGGAAAGGGGGAAGGGAGCAGAGACCTTCCTTTTGGTTTAACAGATTAAAAAAAAACTGCCCTCAAACCACCACTACTTCTAAATAAAATCTTGCATGAGCTGGAAATAAAGATTTTACTATTTCTGAAATTAAAGAAAAAAAAAAGAGGAGGAATAGCTCTCAATACAGGGCACTAAAACCCTGTGCCTGTACAATATTTATATTTGCCATGAAGTAATTTATAATTTCAGCTTCAAGTAGATGCTGACATCATTTCGCCAACATGCCAATACTTCCTCTTCTTTTCAAATAAGTCGAGAAACTGATCCCTCCTGTTTTGCTCTACCTCACATAAAAAGGCAAGCAAAAAAATGCTGAAAGAACACTTTAAATCTTTTTTTTTAGATCCTGCACGGGTAAAAATGCTCATAAATGCTGTAGAAGTGAAGCAACTATCCCGGTTTACTGTGTGCCCAGGGACAGCACATGCAGGCAACACCTTCCACCCAGCTGCTCTAAACCTGCCTCCTAGGGAAAGCACGCTTCCAGGCCTATGGACTGTGACACCATTTGCCAGAAGAAAAATAAAAATTGGCAAGAGCACACAGGGCTGTGGAGATTTTATTTATTTTTTAATGTATTCAAATACCCTGGATCCAGATCAGCCTTCTTTGTTCAATATTCACGGTTGCTCACTTGCCTTGAAAAGGGATTGCTGGCACTGTGAGGGTTTTGCAGGGGCAGGGCAGGACCCTCTCACCGGGCTCTCTCCCGGCTGCAGCGTGCGGCTCTGTGCCACCCAGAGCCCACCCTGACGGGGCTCGGCCACAGGCAAATGCAAGCACTACAGCCTTGACCTGTCCTCAGCCCGCATGCCCACAGAGCTTCCCTCCTGTGGTTATGCCTTCCCCGCAGACGTTAACGTCTCGTAATTACAGGGAGGGCCATAACCCTCAGAAACACCAGCACCTGAGATCTGGGTGGACCACTAAAGCAGAGAGCCCATCCCACCACACGTGTTTGGGCTGTTCTGTGGCTGAGCTTGCTCTACTCCCACCAGCCCTCCATTCCGCATCTCAGCCCCAGCACCCTTCAGTGCCTCCCGCCACAGCCAGCGGTCCGTGGGACCACCAGTCACGGCCGTAAACAAAACCCACCACCACGTGCACGCTAAGGGACAGCTCCTGGCCCTCCGAGTCTGCCTGCCAAAATAGTGACAAAACATGCAAAAAGTAGGAAGACGGGGCGGGTGATCAAAGGCCCTTGCATTAATCTAGGATGCCAGTGGTGATGCCAGCAGCAGGCAGCATCTCTTGCCTATCACCACCAGCCCCTATGGGGGCAAACGCTGCCCTGAGCCTCTGACTCCCAGCTCAAGACCTTGGCAAACCCATCCTGCTCGTCTTTCAGAAGCCTTCTGGAGAGTTGCTTTGGATGTGACTGCTGCATGATACCATCTTTACCAAAGGTACCACGAGCTACTATAACTGGTCGAAGCAGCTCTACTGCTACTCGACCAGGAAATACAACCTGCGTCTCTGTTGTACTGCTTTGAACAGCCAGTACTTGAAACCAATGCAAAAATCTCAGAATAAAGAAAAGGCAACCAAGTCCATTCTCTATCTGACTGCTAAAGGATTTTGAAATTGGAGATCAACCTCATTTGAACTCTCAGTACTTTTCCGTGCTAGTGTTAGATGTGCTCGGCACTTCACAATATTCACCTTGAAAATCCAATACCCTGGTCTCTGCTCCTGGGTTTTACAAAGCGATGAAACTGCATCAACCTCAGCAGCTCTCCAGCGAGCACCGCTGTGGGACAGCGGGCTCTGAGGAGCGAGCAGCCAGCACTGCGACCTGCCTGCGTTTGCTTCAGTAAAAGCCCTGGGCTGTGGAAATGAGGTCTCAGTGATGCGGAAGCATCAATGCATTTTATCAGCAGGCTGAAGCGCAAGCACCAAGGGGTTAATGTATTCTGATTCACGCAGCCCTGCTTAGAATAGCCAGCACTAATTTGGCAATCCAAAATCATCATCCATATTCTTCGGGCATCTGGTGACACTGATGTATTGAAAAATAAAAGAATAGTGTTTGCTTTTATGGGTTACATTGACCCTGCAGCGCTGCGCTTGGCATAACACTTGTTTTGACTAGTAAGTTGAGCAAACATGACATGGATGTCAGAGGTGTCAAAGAGAGAACTAGAGGAACTTATTTTAAAAAATATGAAATTTAAACAAAAAAGCAAAGTGACCTTAAAGCTGAATACATCTGCTGCAGCAATGGAGTGATTATTCATATGTTTTGATTCCTAATTCAGAAATAATAAGTGGTTCATGGATTCCAAGTTTAAAAATATATTCATCATCTGGTTTCCCTAGCAGCATGTATCCCATTGGAGCAGTAACACAGTCCACTAATTGTAAAGTGCTGGGTTTGTCCTTTCATTACTTTTAACCACAAGTGACGGGAACACAGGGAAAACGTTAAGCAAGGCCGCTCCAAGTGGATCTATCTCTCGGACCAGGTTGGTGTTGATACAAGTGCCAGCCTCCATGCTTCGCATGGCGCTGGACCACGCAGCCACAGCCGGTGTGCTCCTGGGCAGCACCGTGCCACGGCTAACAACCCTGCCAGGGCTAAAATGACCCGCCTGCTGTTGGCATTCAGCCCCAGCCCTCTGCTCCACTCCCATCCCTTGCCCCACGAACCGTCCTTTCCCATCGGCTGGCTGGGAAGCTCTGGACATTTGGAGATGGAGGCTGAAAGCCCAGCTTGTACGTGAATACCGCACGTACTTCAGATTTTGGAAAAACAGCCAGGAGTGTCCAGGACTACTAACATAAAAACCCCATAGCTCCTAATTGCCCAGATGTCCTACTTCAGATGCAGAAGGTAATGGTGCTGGCATGACTTCAGACATTTAGAGCAATTAATTGTACACAAGAGCTCGTCCTGCTTGCATAACGCTCACAGACCAGGTCCCAGGCTGCCCACAGGGGTGCGATGCTGGAGCACTGATGGTGCAGCTCCACTAGGACCGCCACGCCTAAGCTGGTGCCACGGTCCGGGGCAGGGACCTCCTAGGATCCGTCCTGGGGCACTGCCATGATGGCCAGGACCATCCTGATGCCTGGGGAAGAGGAGACCGCAAACCTCAGGGAGACAAAAATGGGAAGGAAGGGGAGAATGGAGCTCAACAAGATGCTGAGCACGGCTGGAACAAAGAAGAGACTTAAACGTGATTTTAGGGTATGGGGATTTTTGTTTCCCCTCCCCTCAGTGAGCCCAGCGCAGATGGTGCCGTCACCAGACCTGACCCACAGGGATGAGGCTGGCAATGCGTCAGAAACAGGAGGTTATCCACCCGGCTGCACAGGGACGGCGGGATGTGCCCAGGAGCCACCTCCCTGTTCTGAGCTCCTCTTCAGAGTGGCAAATGCCAGCACCGGGGTGGGAGGGGACATTCCACCCAAGACCTTACACCAGGCTACGCCCAACCTTATTTTCCTAATGAGATCTGCACTGCATCTTCTCCTCCTGTGAGCCCCCACCCCATTTCTCAGCCTCTGTCTCCTGCTAGGAGGTGCACATGTTCCCACCCGTCAGCTCACGGCAGGGATTGCATCCCCTCCCTGCCAGCTCCTCTGGGTCACTCGTACTGGATGAAATAAATCCATCAAAAGCTCATCTGCTCTGGCCCGTCAGGGAGATGCACGTTTCCCAGCCACTCGTCTCATTACAAAGATACTGATGTCCTCCCACCCTGAGCCCCCATCCCCGATGCATCCTATATACTTGTTTTCTGCCCCCTGCTCCCCTCCTTCAGCAGCAGCCAGGCTGGTAACTTAAAACATTAACTGGAGATATGCAGAAATTATAGGTAAATGTGTTCTTTCAAATGAATGGCCCAGATCCCGAGGATTTTTATAAGGTAATCAAATATGCAATAGATTCAACAAACTAATTTCAAGAACACACCTGGGGTCCTCTGATAATGTCAGTTGTGTCTATACAGCGCAAGGATTAAAATTTCATAGACTCATGATTTCATCAGTCACTAAACTACAAAGGATTAATTAACAGCAAGGGAAGAGCTCATGGGTTGAAAATACAGTCTTAAGGAAAATATCTATCTCTGCTCTCCAGATGTCAGCACATATATGAATAAAGTACTTTGATGAAAACACTTTCTTATTATTAGGGACTCCAAAATATTGTTTTTGCTGCCAGAAGTAAAGATGCCTAAATTCTGAACATTCTCCAGCCATCTGAAAATCCAGCTGCAGACATGCCTCCCCTCACCTCCCCCCGGCCCCCTAGATACAAACAAGGCAGAAAAGTCTCCCCATAGCTCACAAACTCCTTCTGGAAAGCGCTCGTGGGTATGATACTGAGCTTTTCCCAACAGGCGAGAGTGCAGCCCCAGGCACAGCTGGGAAGAGCGATGGTGAGAGGGGAGTATAGAAAAGCAACAGCAACCTGAAAGCGTGATGGAGAACTGCAACCCAAGCTGCAGCAAGAGCCGGTGGATGCCAGGGCACAGCGCAGGATGGGTGCCCGGGGGGGTCTCCAGAGCGGGGCAGGACGGCAGCCCCCTGCGTCCCCGCTTTGCACCTGGGCCAGCCCAGCGCCGTGAATCGGGCAGCAGCAGCAGCTCCGGGGAGGGCGACCCTGCCACACGACTCGGGTACCAACACGGTCTTCCTGCTCCCAATTCCTTAAGCCTGGATGAGCCAGTGGGAGGGCACAGGAACGGCAGTTTACATGCTCTTCTCCACAGAGGAAAGGCACGTCTGCACTGTGGTTCAGCACCTGCTGCGCCAAGGGGAGCGAGGGCAGGGGGAGGAAGGTCTCCCTGGCTTGGGGTTAGGGTTAAAGCAGCAGAGCTTGGAGACGTCTCTGGCATAAACACCACGACGGACGAGATGCATGTGGGGACTAACGTGCCTAAAAGCAATTTATTATTTATAATCATCGCTTTGCGCTTGCTAAGTGCTGATAGTGTCAACATGCGGCATCGTTAACCACTGGCTCTGAGTTTTGTGGCATGCAGCATGTACTCCTGGGGGCTGTTTTTGGTCGATGACCTGGGGACGTGGGCACTGGACGCCCCCCAGCAGAGGGGAGGGAAGGCTACGCGCAGGTTTCATGCCATATTTCTCTGGATCAGCAGAGATGCCTCCCTCCACCAGCGGATGGGAAGAAAAACCAGCATCCCCCGCCACAGTGCCAGGCACCAGCTCTTAGCCAGGCTGCCCACGAGCCGGGCTCGGGGTCTCTATGAGCAGCATCGCCTCCGGCTAGCGCTGGGCAGAGCCCCTTGGCTGCATCTCCCAAGTCTAAAATAAGACAAGTCTCAACAGCGGAAAGAGCAACAGGACACTAAATAACTGGCTGTGAGTGACGTTGTGCTCAGTCCCACTGCTGCTCACCGTACATGTAAACGGGTACTTCATTGCGCAGAAAAGCAGCAGCGCTTTCTAGAAAAAGCAGGGAGCAACTAGCATAGGGGGAGCTGAAAAAGGCACAGAAACCTTCTCCATTCGAGTGTGGCATCAAAGCACTTAAGCAAAATTTCGGGTCCCCCTGCCTTTTCAGCTCAGCCCATGTGCTAGTGCCAGCTTGTATCAGGACCCCAATACGATACCTTTGATGCCATGCAAAACATCTGTCCTTATTACAGAGATTCCCAATGAGCTTTAACAAAACATTTACCTTGCCAGCTTTTCTTGAAAATTTTAGAAAGCGTGTGAGGATTTGCAAAGGCTCATGGTTGACCAGAGCAGAGGAAGGCACCAAGGACATAGGGACGTGCCCCCATGGCAGCCACAAGAAGAGCTACTCAGCACAATCCCCTCCCTTGAATACATATTCACATAATAAAGATTTCTGTTTTCCACCCTCCCTGCCTTGGGATGAAGGCTAGGAACTGGCAAAAATTACTCCTGCAAATAAGCAGACCCCTATATTTATTTATAGGGGTGTTTTGCAGGTGCAGGGGCCAACACATAACACTTAACTTCATGGAAAACTACACAAAGCACAGAGGCTACACTTCTAAAATAAACACATCCACTCAGCCACACAGTGCTGAACACAAGCAATTGCTGAAGTTTTGCAGCACAAGGAGATAGCAGCAGGTTTTTCCCCCCCTTCTTCGCTGGGAAGATGAATTAGCAAGCTGTCAGCAAAGGACAGCCAAAGCAGTTGTGTTTCTGTAAAGGGGCAGTGGAAGTGTCTTTGATTAATGAAACCTTAATACTTGGCTGTTATACAGCCTTTCTTCAGACAGCCCCGAAGAGATAGATACCTTCAGACAGACTTAAAACACAGAGATCTGCAAGGATTCCCCAGAAAGGCTTCTCTCAACGGCAGTTTGGTTTTACTTGGGAATGAATTAATTTTTTCTTCCCTGTTACTCTGTAGCATGCTTTCAAACAAGAGGAGGGAGGAGGGAGGTGAAAGCACTGCTCCTACCAGCAGAACGAGGGCAGGCAGCATCCCTCTGCACAGAGTGCCTGTGGGCACCAGGTCTGAGCAAAGAGCGCGCGGTGGAAGACGCTGAACCTGAAAGAAAAGCTGACCTTTGGCAGATGGCAAAAAATCAACGCTTTTGGTGTCTTCGCTGATGTTCCTCTTGCTCTGTCGTGCCCCACGCTTGCTAGCAGATCAGTTACACAGAAGTTGAAGTGGGAAATGCGGGAAACATTGTACTTCATGCTGCTGCCTGTCAGGCTGGAACTGCTTTGCCCACGCAAGAAAACCCTGCAGCCCAACCATGACACATTTAACTTACTTTTCACATCTGCTAAGGAATCTGGTCTGGAAATACTCTGTTCACACAGTCCAACAGAAGCAGAATCACAAATTGTTCCAAAATGCCACAAAACCACATTTCCCAGCCATTATTTAAATAAGCAGAACAAAGTTGATCCGTGATGCAACCAGAGCTACTCCCTTACGGAGAGCTGAAGTTCATATTTTATATGGGAAATAAGGAGACAAGGAGAAGGTCCTCTGACCTTACCTGATCTGGTTTGGAGAAGCCCTGTGCTGACCCAGCAAAGGCTGGGCAGCATTTTCCTGCATTACAGGAATCAGCTAGAAATTAACCCCCCTACCCCCTTCAGTAGGTAAGGATTTTTCTTTTCTATAGGCTCACTTAGGTGTGATGGAAGATGCTCACAGGAGTGGGAAGGTGAAAAGCAAAAGGGGGGCACACCGGGGTGCGGACGGCCCCGTCAGGCAGCGTAGCCCCCTTCTGACCCCACCAGCGCCACTGCCTTCGCCCACGTCCCCTCCACCGCCTTGCAAGTTCCAGGGGCTGACAAAGAACTAATTATGTCCAATTAGAAGCCAGGTGATGAGCTAGTAAATTAATGTTTCTGAACTGCGCTAGTGAGCGCCCGAACTGCCCAGAGCAAGGAGGTGGCAGCAGGAGGGGCTGACAGGGTCGGTCACTGCAGTGCCCAGCGCAGGAGCATCACTCCCACGGCCGCTCGCATACCGGGCAGAGCGGAACGGGCGGCATCGCTACCAGGTATGACGCAGAGTGCCGGCGATGCCAGCTTGCGTGCAATGCTGCAGGTGAGTGCCACAGCCCTGGCCCATCTTGCTGCCGTTGCCTTTTCGGTTCGTGCAGGCTGGGGTTACCTTACAGGAAAGCATGGTGCCAGCAGCACCCCCATGGCAGCAGCAAAGAGGAACGGGGAAAACAGCTGTCGGGAGGACCCCTGGCACTGTCCCGGCTGGCGTGGTGCGGCGGAAGCCCACCCACCACCCGGGCATGGCCGAGGGCATCACCACCAAATGCAACTCCCAGCCGTGATCGGGAGAAGCAAAAGCCCCAAACACAGCTTGCAGCCAACTCCATAACCTTAGCTCCTTCTGTATAGGCTGTTTTTTAAGGAGGTATCAGCTGTTCCCCTCATGTGAAAGCATAAGCTAGAAACATATTCCAACGTTTTCAGAACCAGATGCCTGAAACAGAAGCATCATGCAGAAATCAGCACTTCACCCCACCCCTTCTCTCCTTTTCAAAATGCCAAGTGCCCTCCCAGGTAGAAGCCGGTGAATGCTCTAAAGATGGCAAAAGGATCACTGGGAGCGTAAGGCCAGAGAGAAAGCTGCCTCAGAACAACAAGCACTTATACAGCGGCTATTTGAGCAAGGTTTGCAGCCACAAACCTCCCATTTTTCCAAACAATTTCACGAGGTGGAGAAACAAAATGCTTATTATCAGCATTTCATAAACATGATTTCTGAAAATATTTTTCCTACGGCCAAAAGAAAAAAAGACGTGCACGCAGCGCAGTAAAGAAAGGAGCATTGTTGGTGCAGGGCAGTGTCCGTGACTGACAGCGGGAATGAATGGGAAAGCGAGGGGCTTGGATCAAGTCCATCAGAAAGTCCATCTGATAGCGAAACTCTCCTAAGTAAAATATACTTTTCGAGAATAACTATCAAATCTAGAGGTGTCAAAATAGCTTGTATAAACGAACTCCCGGAGGACCTTTCAATATTGCATGGCACACGGTGGTCTCTGTATCTCATTCATAATGTTTGATTTGGCTTCAGTTCCAAAACCACAAAAACATCTGTACAGAAGGAAGCAAGTGATTCAGTGAAATCATTCTGGAAACTTTTAGCATATTTCGAGTAATCTCATGAAGGAACAATGCAGGCAGATGTCACTCACTGGAAGGACACTGCGGTCAGCGGCTCGTGCCAGGGCCCCGCACCCACGCTAGGGGACATGGACAGTGAAAGGGGAGGGGGACAAGACTGAGATGGTTCTTTTTCTTTTTCTTTTTTTTTCTAAACTGAAGGAACCTCCTGAATGATGCAGACTGGCATCAGTTTTAACCCTGGTACACAAATACCAAGAGCGTTGCCTTCAGCTCTCTGAAAACTACAGTATAACTAGTTTTACTTAGCTTAAAAGACATTCTGATTAAAAATAAACAAATGCCTTCCGAGTTCGCCAAGTTATGACACCGGCACAAACCCTCACAGCATGCTCCGCTCCCTCACAGCCTCAGCCAAAAGCACACGGTGTACTCCACTGAAAAGCCCAGCCACCTCTGAGCTGTCCTTGTGCTTCGTGACCTCTTGGAAGAGCCTTTCTCACAATTAATTAATTTATGAACAGTTTCACCCCCCTCCCCAACATGCACAACAGGTTCCATGCAAATTCTGGAGCTTTTAAATTATACTGTTAATGAAAGCAAATAAAGGCAGTTAAAAGGCAATTTGCTCAATTGGTGTTAATATTTAAGCACAGCATGTGTAAAAACGAGATCACAGAATTCAGTTTTTCCTACAGAAAACTTTTAGTCCCAACTTTCCTACAGAAAGGATGAAACGCATCTGAAGCATTCTGTACATCGCTTGCTTTGCTTTTAAAGCCCCTCAGCATCAGGTAATGAGGCTTTTTATTAAGTAAATTTTTCACATTAGCCTCATCAGTTTCTATCACAGAGAAATTCCAATCTATAAAACGAAATCAGCTTAATCATGGTGAGATTAGATCCCACGTCCTGGAGGCAAACGGAATTGCTCGTGCTGCCTCTCCCCTGCAACCAGCCGCTCGCAGCCCCAGTGCCAAAGACCTGGGTTATTAAAGGCTCCATGTTATTGCCCTGGCACTACATTCACTTCACTGCTCAATTTTTCCCTGTGTCCAGGTCTGGCAGGGACACCTCTAAGTCAGCAGCTCCATGCTAAAATTTCTTGTACTCCCCCATCTCCGGTAATAGCAAGAAACCACTGGCCCCTTCGCCCTGTGAGCCCCGGCACACTCCCCCTGTCCCAGCCATCACCCATCGGGGTCTCGGTGTGGGACTCCCAGGGGCCAGGGGTGCCCATGCCCTGCACTTCACTCCCTGCAGCAGCACACATCTCATCACGCCCATTTTTTCTGCAGCCCCATCTCTGCAAAGAGAACAAGACATCGCTGATACTTGCCCTTGCCACAAACGCATTCATTGCGAAACACGCACGTACCGGGCAAGGCAGAGCACTATACATTTTGCCTCCCAACCATGATTAAAATGTTGGCATACAGCCCTGAGCTCCATCATTTTTATGCCTTATTTCCTCTTCACTCCTCAACAGCCGTCGAGCTGCATCCGTGGACAGCGTCCAACAAGCGCTCATTCTGCACTGCCCGGCTTAGCCCCAGGAGGACAAAAGGAGCCGGGGTGGATGCTGAGCAGCGCCTGTGAGCAGCTACCAGCTTTGTCAGCTCTTGCAATGGCGACAAACTTGCTCGATCCCTTCTCTGCACAGGGATAGGGGTTTGAACAAGCCCAGCAATGCTTCCTCCAAAATGCTTTCCTCATCTCTGAAGGGTCTGCTAACACCCCTCACCCCCACACGTGCCCTTGGCCAAGGGGCAATGGGAAATGCAGTCTGCATATTCCCCATGAAACCAGGCAGAGAGCAGGGGAAGGCTTCTTAGCATCATCTTCACTTTGCTGCACTGATAGGAACTAAAGCCTCGGCACTGAGCTACGTGGCCCTGTGAGCAGTGGTGGCCTGTCCCCAGCCACCCCCAGCGTGTCCCAGGCAGCTTTGGCTTTGCCCCACATTGTACAACAGCACTGTGAACCTGAGCCCTACAGGCTGTCAGAGAGGCAAGGAGTCCTTGCTAGGAGTAACCAACCCATGTTTCCTCTGTAGCTGTGCCTCCTGCTTTTTAAATTATTTTTCACGAAGAAGGATGTTTACAGATGGGCTGAGAGCAGCCCCCACTGCCTGCAAACAGCAGCCTGTAACCCTGCTGGTAGGTGCATCCCTAGGGGAGAAGGCAGGATCTGCTGGCCAAAGCTGCCTTCTCACTAGCATCATGCCGACCCGCGGGGTGAGCCTGCAATTCAGGAGGCAGCCAAGGCAAGGGTGACAGGGACCAAAACCCACGCTGCAGAGAAAGCCCTGGGCAGTCTGTTCAGCCCTGCATCTCCACGCAGGGGAGCTCATCTGGGCGCAGGAGGCCCGTGGAGTGCAGGACCCCCGCCGCCCTGCAGGGTTTGAGGCAGCCACACAACTGGGGCATGCGTGGAGCTGCTGGGGCACCCAAAGGTGCAAGTGCTGCACCTACAACACCCCCGCTCAGCACAGCATCATGGCCACACGTAAAGCCAAGGCACAGATGCGTCAGGAACGCGGCACAGATGTCTCTGCACCGAGGCTTGCGCAAACAAAACACACGGCGAAGATCACCAGCCAGCCCGAGGTGCTGCGGGATGCCAAAACCTCAGCATCACTCTGAGCACGCACTGGGTGGGTGTTTCAGGTGCAAGGGGCACCTCGTCCATGCATCGCCGCAAACCTGCTGCCAGGCTGAGAACGGAATCCCTTGCCCCATCCCCAAATGTGGCCAGAGAATCCTTACAGAAAAACACCTGCCACATCCCAGCACTGCTCGGCCCCAGCTCGCAGTGCAGAAACCATCACGGGAGCTGCAGAAAACAATTCTGGTGCTACTGGGAAAGTTAAAAAATGCTGCCGGCAGGTTTAAGGAAAACTGCTAGCTTACACAGTAACGGCGATCCAGTATAAAAACAACAAGCAAAACCCACAATCCTTATTTCCTTTTGTGAAATGTTAGTTTTATCGGTGGAGAAAGTAGAGAGTTTTATGTTGTGCAACATAAAGGCAAGTACACAGCTAAAGAAATGCTACTCCTCAAGTTTCTAGAGCGCAACTATAAACAACAAAAAGATTGCTAACATTTGCCTATCAACTAAGCCCAACTCTTGGAAATGTCCTGTTTCTCAAGTTATGATGCTTGCGCATAAATTTACTTTCAAAATAGGCACTGCCAGTGAATAAGAACTTGATTTCTAATGGTTGGAAATATTTTGTACACTCTGCTGCTCCCTCTGTACCCCTTTGTCGGGGCCAAGGTCTCTGAGCTAAAGCGTGTACCAAAAGACCATCTGTAGCTACCGTCTTTACAGAGAAGTTTAAATAGAAGGATGAATGAACACAGGAATTAATGAATGATAAAGCCGTATGGTCTCAGTCAGCCTCCTACGCTTGTATGTGGTATTCAAACCCTCCCAGCCTTCTGCCACAAAGAGAGGTTTCTAAGCTACAAAAAAAAAAAAAGGGTGCGTGTGTGCGTGCAGATTTTTAAAAACAAAACCAGCAACTTGTCTCAAAGTTCCCACAAGATTTCCGTGCCTAAATTTGGGGGAAAAAGTACATGTTAATTCAAAGGGAATAAAAAAAACGCGTGTTTTCCCCAGAGCCGGTTGCAAAAAAACCCTTTGATATCAAAAGCAGCCCAAAAGACGCAGCTTTGGAGTTTATCACTGCTAAAGCACTACGTGTACGTAGCAGCAAGCGCTGCCCGTAAACGCTGGGGGAGGCTGGGCAGGCCGCAGGCTCCACTTTGGGCACATTTTTACTCGTATAAGAAATCCAGGTAATGAAAAGAGAAATTTGAATAATTCAGGAAGCAAAAATTCATCATCTAAATCTCATGTATGCAATGTAGGCACGTGTCCTTGAAGAAGTCTCTCACACGAAGTCTCTGCGCTGAAGAAGATCCCTTCGGAGAAAGACGAGGGCTTCAGGCAATGGTGCTAATTCATGGACTAAAGGCACCACTTTAATCATCTTGGAAGGCAAATGTGGAATTAAGCAGCAAATCCAGTTCCTTGGACCACAAGATGTTGTGAAGTGTCAGGTGGCAAGCCGCTGGGGTCTTACTGCCAGTTCCAGCTCTGGGTGACCCCTGTGCTGCCGCAGCGCCCTTGCCTCTGCTCAACCACTGCATCTGTGGGAACTGTGGGGTGCTGCCCTCGGGTTATCAATAAACCAGAATTCGTAGATGGACAAAAAGAAGCACAGGCTTTGCTTGGACATGTACCCATGTAGCAACAGGAATAGGCACCCAAGGAAGCAAGTGGAGTATCTGGAAGGTTTTGCAGCAGCAAAGGCAGGCAGGTTTTGGTTAAGGAAAATGGACAGATGGCGCTTCCTTCCCCATCGCCTGCCCTTGGTATTCCCCCTCTTCCCCCAGTCCATTTGGTAGAGATTAAACACGTCCATTAAAAGCTAACAAACCTTAAAAGGCCCTAATGGGTATTTTAAGCAAGGGGTCGTGGCGAGGGTGTGCTCTGAGCTCAGGAGTGCATCCATTATAAAGCAGCTCCACAAAAAAAGGAAAAAAAAAAATACACTGCTAGCACGGAGCTGAGGGATGCAGGCTGAGATTTCCTCCAGGAGCTCAGCGGTGGCTGGTGACTCACAGCTGGAGGTTGCATTTGCTCTGCTCTATGAATGTTAACAACACCGGGCTGATGGCTCCCTTCCTCACCACAAGCGCTTTGAAGAACACTTACAGAAACGATAGCTGCTTCCTGGTGCTAGAGGAACGCAATGCCACCGCCCTGCCGCTGAGATCCAGCCCCGCTCTTGGAGCGGCACAGCGTGCCCAGGCCCACAGCGCAGACCCGACGCCGATGGAGCGCCGGCCGCGTACCTGCCTTCCCACGTGCTCATCGCAGCGTGTCGGCTTCGCAGAGCAAAACAGCGTCAGCATCGTGAAAATTGGTGGCGAGGTGCAAGAACAGCAACGGAGTTTTGCTTCTCACTTTCCTACCCCTCCTCGCCTCTACCAGGAGATCTTTTGTAAGCGATGCAAAACCACTTGCTCTGTTGCTCAGGCCACAGAAGAAAAGATGATATGGCTCATTATGCTGTTTGCGGGAGATTAAAAGGTGACATTCAGGGAAAGACAAAGAAACAGATGGAATCACCTACTGTTTGCTAAAGGGGAGCTCCTGCCAGTCCAGAAATATTAACAAGGTAAACTGAGGATCAAAAGCTCACAATCTTTCAGATTCCTATTCAAGATCCCCTTTTGTTCCAGGGGCTGTTTGGGGGATCGTTTCTTTCTAAAATAATCTGCTGCTGCAAAGGTTAATGCATACATGAAAAAAGCACTATGCAATATTAGAATGCTACTTTTATTTTAAAAGCCATCATGTGTAAAGCATTAGTGTTTTTGAAATTGCATTCTTGAGTTAATTAAATGGACAATCTTTTATACATAAAAAGTGAAAGAAAGCAATTAAAAGCTAAACGAAGAGAAACTGCCTTTTCATAGTTGCGCTACCCCATTCCCTTTGTATTAACTTCTCCTGAACACAAGCGTCTCAATGGTGCCACTGTCCAAATGCGGTGTTTATAGCACCCTTGGCGACAGTTTGAGCGGTATTTGTCTTCCTTCTAAGTTTACCTACGAGATTTAGCATAACAAAAAACCTCGCTTGGGCAGCGTTTTACAAACAAACAAGGAAGACATGGGGGTTTGCAGAAGCATCAGAATTATTACACAGCAGCTGAACGCCGTTGAGAGGCTCCACGGACATCAAGCCAAGCTGGGGCAGCAGCACGGGAGCTGCCCAGCTCCCGGTGCCGCGCGTCCCCGCGGGCTGGGGACGGGGCTCCCATGCTGCCCATCCCACGGGTGCCACGGCAGCCGGTGCCACCCAGCCCAGCCCTGCCTGCGGTGTTGCACTGCTCGCGTCTGACACGGAGCATGTAAACCACCCTGTACGCATCTTTTAACCACCCGCAATAACGAGCAGGATTCATCGCGAGTGTATTTATGGCTATTTAAAAGCAAATTTGTGGTTTCTCTTCTTGGATGAGCCAGGGTGGAAGAGATGGATAAAGCATAATTTCCCCATAATAAACGACAGGCAACAAATTTCCATACACAGAAACTGTTTGCCAATATTTAAGTCTGACAGTATACCCGACTGCTTTTAACTTCATAAATACTGGCAGCACTCCAGCTCGTGAAAGAAAAGGCAGAGAAGGAACGGAAGGTACAAGCCTGCTGACTACCCGCCGTGGGAAGCAGCCAGGAGGGACCGGCTGCCCAGGTGACAGCAGGAGCGCAGCGGTGGCTGAGTCCCTCCTGACTGAGGCTAGAAAGCAAACTTTGAGGGAAAGGACCGATGCTTCCAACTTATTTTTTGCCAAATGTTATATCCAAAAGGGAGCACTGTAAGGAATGGCCAGCAGCCAGGAGCTCTGCTTTTCAGGATTTTTGATCACTATTACAGTGACGAGTTTGCTAAGGAATCTAACTCTGCATACACAGGACAACAGCCTTCTCTGTAAAATAAAAAGACAGCAAGTATATTTAAAGAAAGAAGAGGCAGAAACCTTTCCTTCTGCAATTTCACTAATTGCTCACAGTGATGCTAACTGAAGACTCCATTTTTCCCTAGTGAAAAACACATTGCCAGTTCAAGAACAGTTTTCCTCCTCCTTTGAGCTGTACAAGTGTTACACTGTCCTGATAATTGTACAGGTCCCACAGATTAAGGGATACACTACAGCACCTGTTTATATGTATATACATATATGAATTTGTATATACATGCATACACTCCCTGATAGCAGCTGTGACATGCTCCTCACACCCCTGAGGCAGATGGCACAAGCAGACAAGCTGATTTCCAGGAGCACAGAGGTCCATTCCCCCTCCTCATATGTAAGCACCTACAGAAATCATACGCACTCAATTCACAGATTTCCTACATCCAGAGATATTTACTGCTAGCAATGGTGTGAAAACCAGCAGTCACTATCTTTACTGCAGTAAAAACCCGACCTTCAGTTTTAGGAAGGAGGTAAAGTTCACTATTGATTAGACCCACCGTAAGCTGTTTATAATTACTATTATCTCTGACTTAATCTTGTAAGAGGTCAACAGTTTTACAAAAATCTTGCAAGTTGTGTCTCTTACCTCCCAACTTCATATCTGGGTCAAAAGGTCAATTACTTCAGCTTGCTAACTTTAGATTTTAAAAAAAAAAAAAAAGTGAGTTATTCATCCAGATTTCCCCTTTAATTCCTGCATTGTTTTTTGCTCTATGTTTTTGGCTTTTTAAATGAATGCAGAGATGGAAGCAAGGTCTCTGATTTTGTTTCACCTCCACGGTGCAGGACGCAGCTCCTCCAACCACTGTGTGGGGACTTTTGCTTGGTCCAATGCCTCCCTTGGGGCTCAAGCCCATCACCAAAGCACAGGGCTGCTCCTCGTGATCTCCTCGAAACCACTTGCATTTCACGTGCATCCAGCATGCAATGAATTCTTGAGACACAGAGCTGTGATGGATAATCAGAAAGGGGTATTCCTCACGGAAATGTCCATGTTGACCCTTCCTCTCCCTCGGAAGGAGCCTATGAAGAAGCGTTTGGGTGACCTGCAGCAGCCCTCCCCACGGCCAGTCGCCCCTGTGGTGCTGAGAGCTGGCTCCCATCGTGCAAGGGAGATGCGTGCAGGCATCAACCCTCAGTGAAGTCGCTCTGCCCAAACCTCTGGAGGATCGGGGCCTCTGAAGCCCTTTGAAGTCAACGGGAGGAGCTTGGAGCTTCCTCCACTTCCACAGGGCTGTTGCCAGCCCATAAATCTGGCAGAGGCTGAGCCGCCAGCAGGGCGGGAGCCTCGGATGGCAGGGGCTCGAGCACGAGGCCACCCCACGCCAGGAGGCTGGGGACGGGGTCCTCGTCTCCGCACCGACGTGCGTCCCCACGCCGCTGGCTGGCTCGGCGTCCCTCCCAGCAGCTGGCGCGCCAGGAGACGTCACCGTCCTCCCGCAGAGCATCGCTGCCCCGCGCACCCATGCTGCCGCCTCCCTTCCCGAGCACGTTAAAGGAGCATTTAAAACCAGGGGGTCTGCTCCCCTGCCTGCTGCTGGGGGTGGCGAAAGCGAGCGACGCAACAGCCCGCAGGGGCAGCGGAGAAGCCCTGAAGATGAACGATGGCGTGACCCAATCTCTCATCCCGCCAGGCTCCCCTCACTCGGCGCGGCTGTACAGTATAATCAAATATCATCACTCACATTATTTCACTGTTTGCCTCTCTCCCCCTCGCGACGGGAGGCCGCTCGGCGGCTGTCAGGCAGCCCTGTTCTGCGCGTGTAATACCACACTCAGGGAGCAAAAATCAATAGCTGCTGTTGCACCTTCTCCTGTAAGATCATGACTCTGTTTTAGGAGGATACGAGCCTCCAAAGCGCAGCCTTGGCAAACAGAACATTGCTCAACTGTTCTGCAGGCAGGTGTCATAAACAAGCAGGCACATGGCAAACATATTGATTTCCCGGACCTTATCGCGCAGCAACCAGTGCTCAGTTACCAGGCTACTTTAATATGTAATTTACTGCAAGAAGGGAGAGCTAGACTGAGGGTGTCTGAAATATTTACTGTAGAATCAACGGGAAGGTTGAATGCATATGGGTGGCTGGTTGTGCCACACTGTAGGCAAACAGGAGGCAAAGTATGGTTGTTGCTCCAAGCAGTTGTCAGTATTTTCTGACTATCAAAAAAGCCCCTCTCCACTGCAATGAACTGTTTACACAGATGCTATTAATCTTCTTCTGCAACTGTTTATGCCATGAAAATATAGTCTCAGCTGCCTGGGTTCTCTGTCTCCTTAATTTAAATTCAGATGCTTAATTTCTGTCAAAACAGAACCCACCGAAATTACCTCCATTCATTTCTTGTGCTCAACTTGCCTTGTCATCTAAAAGTCCACCTGACAAAGCGGGGAGGGAAGCAGGGGAGGAGGCTGGAAGAAGAGAGAAGATGCTGGGTTTGGAAGACTTTTCTGACCTGTTCCAGCCTACCTGGGAACAGCCATGAAAGCAAAGACTGAAATCAGCCCATTTTATACGTGCTGAAAGCACGCAGTGTCAGCTGACACTGCTATCTCAGCTTTCTCACATTTCTTCACCGGACTGGCACTAAACTTCACCAAAGTACTCTCTTAAGAGCTGTTTCACTATGGCATCACAATCATCACCACCTGCACCATATCTACCCAGACAGAAAAAAAAATCACCATCCCACAGGTTATGAAAATAAAGCTGTTTAACACTACCCAGCAACTTTCAAGAGATAACATGACATTACAGAAACGCTTGTGTAACATGGCTGCTGCTGCTGAAACCCTCACTTTCGGTGGAGTTCATGGGAGTCCAGCATCAGACACTAGCACTAATAAAGGATCTGTGGGGTACAGTAAATCTAACACAACAGTTTAATGGAGGAATTAATGTCTTTTAACAGAGCAAGGCCCTTTGTGGAAACAGCCACGTTAAAAGGCTAAACTACATCTAATGTAACATTATTATATACATAGGGGCAAATTAACGTGTTAGAGCCCCTGCTATGTTCACTGTGCTTCAGGGAAGGAGGCGACCCACAGATGGCACTGGCTTGTCCATCAATCTGGAACAGGGTCAACACTTTGAACAAGATAGCATCTATTTAAATATCAAAAGCAGGCTGCTAGAGGATTGCATCTTGAGATAGTTACTTTCAATTAAATAAATTAAAACTGCCTACAAATAGTTATGTATGAAATCCAGCAAACTTCACCAGCAGCCTGCCTCCCAAGCCTGCAGGCAGAGTTATGGCAGGCAGAAGGGATGCCTTCCTCTCCGTACTCACACTTTTGGCAATTTCACATTTGTTTAAGGGTGTTTTGCAAATGTAATACTAGTGAATCCTTTGGTTATACCTATTAGAGGTTTCCATTTTCATAGTACAAACTTTTAAAAAATCCTTTTTATACAGTGTCTTTAAGTAGATCTTTTGGAATTTACAAGATAAATACTGGTAATTTGATTCTTATCTTCTTCAAATCCAATTCTAAGCCAATTCTGTGTAAAGGACACTAATTATAGCCTGCAGGGAAAGAAAAGGTAACCTATCAGTGAGAATACACTTGAAACATTTAACAGGGTATGGGACATTGAAAAGTTAAATAGATTTCAAATCTGCTCTTGCAAGAACAATAATTTGTTATGTGAGAATTTCTCTGCACCATTTCTGCTCCCTAGCATGTATTTTTTTGTGATCATCTCAGTGCTGCACTGAAAATAATTGCAGTCAGTTTTGCATCTAGTTTGCTAGCACTTTGTTTGCAGATCTGAAGACTGTCCAATCTTTCTAAGAGCAAAGCTAAGAAGAGACAACAATAAGAACAATCAGATCTTTATGCAAAGACAGATGCATTAATTTTTACCCCATTCGCATTCTTCAGAAGAATAGTCTTAAATGAGGTACTATTTCGTTTTAAAGATAGTATTTTTCAGAGCTATTGCTCTAGCAGTATGTGCAACGTTTCAGACAAATGTTTACAGCATGTGGGACAGAAAACTGCTACTATGCAACCGCAAGGTAATGTTTTACCCCGGTTGCTGCTCTATAATGAACAGCCCTGTACAATGCAGATAGACATCTTCAACCAGCCCGAGGAGTGCTTTGTGATTAAAACATTGGATTGAACTGAACACACCTAAATTCAACTCCATGCTCCTCTGCATACCTTTTTTCCAATGAGATTGCACCTGTCACCATATAGTGTAATATTTTCAAAAGTACTGGACACTCCCAGGAAGGACATCCCAAATGTACCCATGTGTGCCTGTAGGTGGCCAAACCCTGTTAGCTGGGAAGATGGGGAGAAGCCTCAAGTGACCGAGCGACTGCAAGGCAAAGCATGAAAAAGTCTTACATATAAATGAGCAGTCATGTCATACAATACTCGTGGCATCCAAGTATTTGAAAAAAACAATTAATGCATGAATCCACCAGCTTTATCACAGAAAGATAAATTTTTCTAGAAGGTACCCAAGCCTTTGCTGGGTATGAATGAGGGACTGCTGGCCATCCGAGGCTGCAGCAGCTCCTCTCCACCCATGTAATGCCTGTCCGCAAGTGAGCAGGCAGAGCAGCGGCCTTGGGAGCTCTCGGTGGGACCGCACCACCGGTGCGCTGGCCAGGAGGCATGGGAAGAGCCCAGCGCAGACACAGTGCTGTGTTACGGTGCCTGCCGGCACCGGCCCCCCTGCGCAGAGGGATGCTGGCATGTAAGAGCTCCGCTTCAGTCCCGGTTGCCCAGAGTCTTCACAGGTGCACTACGTGCTCCTTGTACTGGGCACATGACACACATTTCAATTGCATTTTTTCATTGACTTTATTTACTAATGAAAAGGTCCGAGTTCACACACACATTGGGATTCACTTAACAAAACACGCTAACGATCGCAAAGCCATTATTACTTAGCCCAAATATTTTGTATTTTCTTCTTTGCTTTAAGCATACACACAAAGCCACTCAATTTCTGCACCAAAAAGCAGCAGGCAGGTGAGGTGCCTCACCATGCTCCGGGAACCGAGCAGCTCCATTCTTCCTAGGGCTGCTGGAGAGTGCCCAGTCGAGGAGCACGGTGCAGGAGACCTCGCCAGTGACCACTGCACGATGTTATTTGACTTCTACGGCACCTATAAAATAATAAAAACCCTGCTCCATGGCGTAGAGCCAGGATGTGGAAGAAGATGCAGGAAGAATCAAACGGACTTGCCAATCCAAACAGTGCAGTGTTTAACAGCACCACGGGCTGTAACCTTGTGTACCTCGGCGTGGCTCCCGCGGAAGAAGCCCCTGCAGGCGCCCCAGCAGTCCCGGACTCGCGCCATCGCATGAGGTTTCATCCTGAACTTCACGAGAGTGGAGCTGCTGCTTGGGCTGGAAGACTGAGGCTGGCCAGCGGATGGTTTATTCGTTCTGGGGGTGGGAAGAGCTGTGATTTCTGAACTGGTGGGAGGGCAGCACTAACATCTGTCATCACCGACCCTGCAGAGATGATACCGTTCTCTTTCTTAGCACAGTGACACTGACAGCTAACTTGTGCCTGACCCGGCCAACACGGGGCATGAAAGGCGACAAAACATAATTGAAAATATAAGTGCTGAGGCCTGGAGCACAACCGCTGCCTCAGCAGCGACCCTTACAGCAGCAAGTGAGAGCTGTGCCCCGAGCACAGCTGCATCAGCTGACCCTGCCGAGCTCGCCCGGGCGATCACTGCTGCACAGGGACTGCCGTGCACCCATGATGATGGGAGCCGTCCCGGGGTGGCTCGCTCGGCTGCGGTCACCCCGGCCAGGATGATCTGCGGAGCGGTGCCCGAGTGTGAGGCACCGGAGCCACAGCCAGAGGAGGCACCCTGGCAGCACCACCACTGCCTCGTGGAGACACCACAGCCTGCGAGAAGGGCAGAAAGAGCCCGACCACCACAGCAGCTGCTCAAGCAGCTCTCAAAACAGGCTTTTTTTTTTCCCCCAAAATCATGTATGCAAATATTTTCTATTACTCTGCTTCCATGATTCAGCAGTTTAAGTCTAAGCAATAAAAAGTGTGGTAATCCACATATTTGTGTGAAATAATGGTAAATTCAGGCCTTCAAAGACTTTTGAGAGCTATGCTATTAAGAAAAGACATTTTCCTTTTCTTGTGTTGAAGGAAAAATACAGTTATTTAAAAATGGCAAAAGATTCGCCTCATTAGTTAATAACAGGGAAAAAAATCCTACCATGGGAAAATGCAGTCGCTGGAGACTGAAGCAAGAACTAAGCCAATATATGTAAAAAAGAAAAAAAAAAAAAGGAAACACCAACCATGTAGAATACACACCCAGCCCCAAACCGTAAATTACCTTAAAGAGAGGAGACGCCTTAACAAACACGAAACCTTGTGGCGGCCCCGCACCACCACCACTGCCACGCAGCACAATGCCCCGAGCCCCGCACGGGCTGGGACAAGCAGACATGGCACCGGGGGCAACAGCGGGGCTCCAACCTGCCCCCCGCCCTGAGCCAGCACCTGCCTGCCTGCCCAGGCAGCCATCCTCCGCCGTGCACCAATGGGGTACAAGGCACAGGGGGTGTCCACAGTATCATGGAGGGACCAGGGCTTGGCACCGCGTGGGGACCCAGGTCACTGGATGGGGACGCAGGGTTTGTCATCACAGAGGGGACCAGGGACACCGCGGGGGGACCAGGGCTTGGCTCAGAGATGGTGCTGTCCCATAAGCCAGGAGCTGCAGCTGACACAGGACCTGCATGAGCTCTGGGGACACCTCGCTGTGTCCAGCTGCTCTTTGTCTGCTTGTTTCTGCCTGGCCTCTCATTTTGTTGCTGCTGTCATTTCTCTCACCCTCCACTTACTTATGCGGAAAACGTGGTTTCCGTGTGAGCCGTCATAGCACAAAATGGGTCTCTGTACAAAGACATATTCACCATGCACTACACCCAATTAGGAAGAACTAAAATCCTAAAAAAAACCACCTACAGCAGCAGGAGATGGTGCACGGTACACACAGGAGCACACAAAAGCAAGCAAAGTACAGTGCGTCTCCTAAAACACAGCTTCAGTGCTGACAGCGAAGCAAACCCTGGTGTGGCACGGCTGGCGATCTCGCACACAAAAGCCCCACGAGAGCGAGTGCTGCGGGGCATGGAGGGAACCAGCCAAAGCGCTGCAGCCGCACCGAGCCACAGCCTCTGTGGAGCTGCCGGGTGGGTTATTACTGCACGTGGAGGCCAGGGGAGCCAGCTTTTACAACTGAAGGCAATTAGCAGGAGGACACACACTTTGTTCAAAATAAACAGTCCCTTGCTATGTTTAAAAGGAAAGAAGAAAAAAAACAGCAGAAAAAGAGAGCAGAGCCTGTACTGGGAGGACTTCCTCTGCCAAAGCACAGCACCCACATGCAAGGTTTGAAATGCTCCCATGGCGCCCACTTGGACAGAGCGTGGGCACCGGCCGCATCGGAGCGGCCGCCTGCGGCGTGGCAGGGCACAGCCGGTGCCTGCTGAATGGGAGGACAACATGGGCTTGCCATCAGCAGCTCCTGTTTTAGGAGGTTTAGCTTCAGAAAGTGACATTTAAACAAAAACTTGCCCTGCTAGGTCTCCATCTAATGCTGCTTTCTGCCTTTAAAATATCTGCATTCAAGAGGAGGGGTGGGGGGGATCTGGCGCAGTTCAGGCATTTTGATTCTTTTCAACACGGTTCCATCACAACGTAACAGGTACTTTCCAAAGGCAAATTTATTTAAAGAGTGAGGAGATGCCAGCCACAGCCTGAATTTATCGCAGAGCTAATGGATAGAAAAGCAGCCAAAAAGACAACGCTCAGCCTATGACCCATCAATAAGAGGACCTGACTCCCCGGCACTGACCGCCAGGCCCTTCTCTGCGGTCCCCAGCGCTCTGCTGCACAGGAGCCCACTCACTCCCCCTTTCAGCAGGGGACTGGACCCACACAGCCGAGTGCCATGGAGCTGTGCCGAACACTGCGGGCAGGTGCCGGCAGCAGAGCAGACATGTAATGGCTGACTTCACACGTGGTGGGAATTGCACGGGGCCATGGAAAACACTGAGGATGCAAGAAAAACCCACTCATAGCCTACACGTAAGAGAAATTTCAGCAAGCCAGGACTAACAGCAGGGCACGCTGAACCTGTGAGACACCCATTCCTGCGCTATAAACACAATACAATGTGGGTTTTTTTTTTTATTTTTGTTTTTTAATTTTTGGCAGGAAGAAAGTCTCCATTACTTGCTTCAGGTCAGTGATTCTTATCAGTCCCCACCAACTGCATTTGTGGGTAGCACTAAACATCCAAGCAAATGAAAGGGGGTGGTGGGAGGAGAGAAAAACAAACTGCATCTGCCTCTTGTCCTTGGCCCGTGTTACCTGACCATTGTCACGAGGCGAGCAAACAGGCTGTGGTGCATTAATACCTGCGGCTGCACAATGAAGCATTGTGTGTGCTTTTTATGACCCCCTCTCTGACACACGTATCACTATCGGGAAGCTCGCCACGCACGGCAGCTCCATTCACTTAGCAACAAAGGTGCTAATTAGGGAGCTGTTTTCCACCTCGAGCGGGCGCAGGATGCTGCACAGCTACCCGCAGCGGGGCTGGCCAGCGCCCGTCCTCCCCGGATGGGGAAAGGAAAGCTGGTCCCCCTTGACCACGTCCTGCACACCAAGATGCCATGCTCAGCTGGACGGGTCCCTCTTTGAAACACAAGGTTGGTCTGAGGAGGCAGCTCCAGCGCTGGATGCCGCTGCTGGCTGATGCCCCCAGCCTCACGCAGAGCACTGGCTGTGACACGCCAGCCCCTGGAGCCCTCTGCCCGTGCACGTCCCTGCCACTCTCAGCCCCCTCTCCAGAGCAGCCCGCAGCAGCTCCCACCCCACTAAATAATGCATTGGTCAGCCCTAATTAACGCAAAGAAAGGATGATATACATTTCTTCGTTGCTTTAAGTTACATTTGGTTAGACGCTGAGGGAAGAGCCGCCTCTAGCTAAAGGGTCAGATAAGCCAGAAATCAATACCAGTGACTGCTGCTGCATCTTTAAATCCCGCGCCCATGCCCCAGCGCGGGGCAGGGCTGGGGCAGCCCCATGCTGCTGACTCGAGCGGGTGTGGGCTGGGAGCCGAGGGTGCCCCAGTTCCCACCAGGCCGTGCCTGCACCGTCCCTGCCCGAGGAGCCACCCTCCCCTCTGCCCCAGAAAATGCAAAGCACAAAAACCCCCAGAAACTAGCAAAAAACCGCCCTTCACCCGAGTTCAAATGAACCGAAATGCCTGGGGACATCACGTCAAAACGCGAACTGCTCCACCATCCCTGCCCCCTGCTCTTCAAAGCAAGAAGAGGCAGGGATCCAGGAAGCAAAAATAAGTTCCCGCTTAAAAGTAACAGCGAGTTTTCACTTTTTTCCCAACAGGAAAGGTTTGGATCCAAGTTAAAATTTTACCACAAAAGATCCCTTTGGAAGGGAAGCGGGTTTCCTGCCGGCTGACCCACGCGTGGGACAGCCCAGAGCCAGGCTCCTGGCGCCACGGGAGCGCTGCTACTGCTCCCTGCCACCCGCCTGCGCCCCGCAAGCTCGCCGCCAGGCGCAGGTGTGGTCAAAGATGCTTTGTGTGCCAAAAGCCCCCCTAGCAGCCACGTGGCCCCTCTCCTTCGCAGAAGTGCTCTCGCCTGCTCTCGGCACTTTGGATATTTTCTAAGAAAAGGAGGAAGGAAGAAAGAAAAGAGGAAGTCACCGCGTCACTGGTAAAAATAGCAGAGAGCCGAATCAGAAGGTAAAGAGGGTTTTGGTTCTGAACGCTTCATCTTTTCGCGGAAAGAGGCCACGGCGCGCGAGCGGCCCTGGGGATGGAGGACCCGTGCTGCTGCCCGCAATGCGCCGGTGCCCGCTGCCTCCGGCCCAGCACGGCGGGGAGCCTGGGGCAGGCGGCAGATTGGGGCCAGCGAGCAGACCACGAGCCGGCAGCACGCAGCGCCTGCTGCCTTATCGCTCCCACGCACAGCCGGGCCCTGTGTGTTGCGCAGCACGCGGCGACCGCAGCCTGTGCCCAGCCCGAGATAAGATACCCGTCACCGACGCGAGCTGCTCCGTGCCGCCGGCTGCGAGCTCTGCAGCTCGGTGAGGCGGCCAGCCTCAACGAGTGATCTGTGAGCTATTTGGGGGTGGGGGCTTGTGGCGTGTCTTTGCTTGAAAGAACAGTTTGAGTGTCTTCTTTCGACACTAATAGCAAATACTGAAAGCACGGCAATACTGAAAGCTGGAAGGGGAGCGCGGCCGAGCGGGTTGCAGTGCGAGATCTGCCACCAGATGAAAGGTGGCCAGCAGTGGCCATGCAAGAGCCCTCTCCTCCCTCTGCCCCTGGCATGGCCCCCACCCCAGCCCGGCCACAGAGCTGCCCTGCACCAAGCATCTCTTCTCTGCAAGGATGCTGAGGGCACCCCATTCGCTGGCTTTCCACCGGTTTTGCCCTCCCCTTACCAGAACAACCACAGCATCTCTTGCAAGACCTTTGATAAACCCAAGCACATTCATGCTATAAAGAGAAAACAGAGGAGGGAATTCAGAAGGTTTGTGTTCCCAGATTTTATAACATGCAGTGCGTGAAAGCATTAGGTACCAGCAGTGACACTGGGCTGATGCTCATGAGCTTCGCATTCATCCTGCACTAGGGCAGCCCTGGAAAGCAAGGCAGGACTCTCAAAGTCGTCACCTTCTCCACTTCCACGCTACAGCACGACCCAGTAAACGCATGGGAAGCCTTAGCCCAGCCAACTGAAAAGCCAGCAGTGCGGAGTAAAATCTGGAAACCCATTAGCTGTCCTGAAAGCCTTGCACTTTCATATGTGAGAGCTTCCAAGAAGTCTGTGCGGTTTTTTGTTGGATTTTAACGTGTAATGTGGGCTGAGGTTAAATCTAATTTCCTAGATTCATAGTGTTCACAGGTTTACTCTGTACACTCCAAAACTAGTACTACCTGTCCTTAAATACCATAATAAAAAACACATAGTAAGCACTTTGCCTTTATGTCATCAATGGTTTCAAGGAGGATGAATCACACTTCCTCCTTAACACTCCTTTCTAATATGATTTACTATAAATAATGCATGGAGAAAAGAATGAGGGAAGGTGACTAAAGGCAAAGCGCACAGAGTCCACTGCCAGCACTGCATCCCCAAAATTGGTGGCAAGAGCATAAAAACACATTACACAGAAGCACTGGACTTGCAAACAGAGCGCACGTGTTGTACAGTACATGTAAACACAAATCTTAAAATTAAGTGATAGGCAATAGTTATGTATTTTTCTAGGGTTTGTGTGTGTAGATATAAAAAAATATACGCACACACACACAAAAAGTGAATGACCTTGTACATTTAAAAACATCCAGATAAATTACTTAAAAATCAACACAAGTCCTCACCGAGTCCATGGGAAAACATGTTTTTAGCCTTCCCAGAGCCCACAGCCTGTCTCTGCAGCAGGAAGGACGAGCCCCCAGCACAGGGCACCCTTGCCAGGAAGGCAGCGCCTGGGAGCCATGCAGGCGTTTCGGCGGCAGGTCGCTTTCTGCTCGCTGCTAACACCAGCCCTGTCCGCAAGCACGACAGCAAGGCCAGCAAAGGCCCGTACGCCAGCCCTGGCACCCGGCTCCAGCCGCTTATTTGTTCTCTGTCCATCCTTCTGAGTAAGCAGGTAATGGAAAAGGTCTGGTGTTTGGGGTATCAGGGTTCTTTAGCTTCCTTTTGCTCTTCCAGTCACTCTATCCCTGACCCCTTCGCAGGTCACCTGCAGGAGGACAGGCGTCCTGCTCCGACCACCTCTGCGCACCGCCGGACACGCGCAGCGGCAGCCGGAGCCCCCGCGCCGCCCCGCGGAGCCCCCGCGCCCGTCCCAGACGGTTCTGCCTGGCACCTCGTCTGCACGCGTGGCAGAAACCCACACTCATCAAGTGATCCGGTCCTTGTGTAGAGCTAAACAGACCACGGGGTTATCGCGTGAGCTGATACACACAGATAAACAGCATCTCCCGTGCTGACACAGGTAACAAAGCGCTGCATTTAACAGGGATTTATTGCAAGCAGTTGTAGTTGCACTAAATACACATTATGCCACTTTTGCTTAAATAGAGAAATATTTTCTAAATTGCATATTGCAGACTTGTTTACTAAACAACATGCCAATAAAACAGCAAAAAGATTACGAAGGTCAATGGAAAACTAAACTAGCACAGTGGGACATGTATCCAACCATAATCTACTTAAAATCAGCTAAGAACACTACAGTGAAAATGATATAGGCTGCACTGGCTGCCATCCAGAGCACATAGGCTGGGCCTGACAGGACCAGTCCTACCATCCTTCTCTGCACCCCAGTTTTATTCAAAATGCCATAGCACCGCTCTTCTCTTCAGGTGGAAAATGACATAGCTGGTGGATGTTCTCTGACAAAAGAAAAAATATCATTATCTGAGAAAGCTAGTGGTCAAGCAGCATTTATGATCCCTGTAAAGGTATCTGTTACTCAGCACATAAGCTGCAGAAGTTATCCAAAACATCGCCAGTGCAAACTGGTGTTCAAAAATGATAAACCATTTCAGAAACACTTCAGTGTAGATAAAGATTATCTGTAGTGAATAAATATGCAATGTTTCTGAATGCCCCCAGACAGGTCTTTACAATCAGGCTCAAGCCTTAGAATAGAAATAGGTGTCACAAATAAGTGGAAAGTACTTCAGCTCACAAGCCCAAATTCAAGGTATCTAACCTTTCCACACTCAGACTGTGCCTGCTTTATTTGCATTTACTCATTCAAAATGATGCATAAAGCTTTCTCTATTCTTCATATGATACAAATCTCTTCTGTCTTAACTTCTTGTACGTTCCATACTCTGTATTTCGCTGCGTACCTGTCACACGGATATTTTTCAATTCCTACTCTTTACTGTAGCTGGAGAGAAAACAAACCTCCAGAAAGAGCAGCAAGACCTGTGATGTTCAGCCTTCAAACGAACACTTCAAACGAAAACACCACAGCCGGTAACGCTGCATGAAATGAGGCCAGCCTGCGGACTCTGCACCTCTAGCACATTTAACTTTTTCTGGTCAGCCAACACAAAACCAAAGAACAACAGCAGCGGCGCTCGCAGCTCAGTCGTGCCTAGTAGAGGCAGCACCCAAAAGAGCAGCTTTTTGGCTCAAAGCGAACGGCAGTGTTTTGCTAGCGCTCATGCGCGCAGGACTGTTACCGCTTATCTGCTGTGTGGTTTGCACAGACCGTGATGCACATGTTTGAAAATCTTGCTTGAAGGCGATTTCTCTAAGGCGCCCGTGTGCATCCTCTGCTGCAGCCACACTTCCTCAATTCAAAAAGTAATTCTGGCCAGCAGTACGGATATTTTGGAGATGACATGCTGCTGCTCGAAGCCCCGCGGAGGAGGCAGCAGGACATTGAGCTGGGCTTTGTTGCAAGAGAAAAGGCTGGAGGAGCAGGGACAGACATTCAAACGCCAGCCCACGCATCTGGACACCGCCTCGCCTGCTAAGGTAAAGGCGGGACTGATGCCAAACGAAGAATTAAACCTACTATAAAGCACTTAGCTGCCTAACACCAGGCCAGAGAAAAAAATTGCAAGAAGAATGACACAATCCAGGGCTGCCCAGAAAGAAAGAATGAATGGAATAGGCTAATTTACACAGGAAGTGAGCACTTACCAGACCCTTCATCCTAACACACAAAACCCTCTGCCATATCTGGAAGCAATTACACCCAGTTAACATGATCTGCCTGCCACTAAAATTAACTGCAAACAGAAATATTTTTCACTTTTGCAACAGGAGATGCCATGGCCCCGTGTTTGGCTGCCGGGAAATATTTAGTAATTACTCATTTAAAGTCTCTCTTGAAGCTGTC